>WMED01001532.1:6517-27205 GCA_019650415.1 Pipa parva
ACGGAGCCACTGCACCCCAGTGTCAGAGGTGATTTTTAGCAGGGTTTGGTGACTCTGCAACAGGGATGCCATCAGTTTGGAAATTTATTGACCTTCAGTAAACCTGGCTCAGATTTTAAGAATAAAATCTGGATCAGTAAAAATGTATGTCTGCTGTTATACTACACACCTCTGTCAGTACAAATGGGGACTACTACATACTGTGCCCCCTCTGCCTCTTTAAATTAATGTGACTATTATTTCTGAGAACTGCTGACGGTATTCCAAGTAAGCGATCACTAACTATAATGGTTATCATCTTCCTTTTTTGGAACCGACCAGTTACAGATTTAATTAACATTTTACAGGAGATAATTTGACGCATTGCATCCTGCTCGCCCTAGTGCAGGGGTAGCCAAATCATGGCTCTGGAGCCGCATGTGGCTCTTCAGCCTCCTTGTTGTGGCTCCCTTCTGTCTTGACAAATGAAAAAAAAAAAAATAGAATAAAGGTTATTGATCAATGTAATTTTGATTTATTTTCTTCCGTTGTTTGTATTCTGATGTCCAACCAGGTAAAATTAAAAAAAAGAAGATTAAAACTATTAAAAGTTTCTAAGCCGTTATGTATTGCTGAAATGTCCAGACTACATTTCTTTAATGGAAGGGGGGGGGGGGGCAAAATGGCTCTTTTCATAGTAAAGTTTGACGACCCCTGCCCTAGTGTTTAGTGGCCCTTTAAACCTAGTAGCGTTATCATTTGCTGACAATACTACCCTATGAAATCAGCGTGAACAAGATCAGGGGTTGTTTCAGTCCACCCATCATTGTTGCCTTATTGGTTTAAAGGTGAAGTAAACCCTTATTCCATCATTAATCTTACCCAAGATTTCAAAGGATTAACCCTTTAAATGCAGACCTAAAACCTTAAAGTATGTTTATTTCTATAAAAACGTTGTGACAGGTTTACACCTCACTGACTGCCCTAATCCATTCATACTTCATAATTCCAACCCACACCCCCTGCCGGGTAAACACAGACTGACAGAGCTTTTTGGGCGGAGGGCTGACACCGTGTCCTATTTGTGGAAGAAGTATACTCGGCTCAAGACCAGCCCTGTCACTAGAAGCAACAAGGAGGCGGCTGCAGGAGCCGAGGCTTCACATGGCAGACAAAGAATGCATTGACGATTCTGCTATACTGGCTCCCAAAGAGAACCAGGAGTGGGGCTACGAGGAAGGTACGTTGATCATGTGGGATATTTAATAAGAGAGTACAGCACAGGGTGATCAGACCCCATTTACTTAACCTACCCCCATGGATAGTTTACTATGGGTCAGGGGCAGACTCTGCAGTCTAAAGCAGCTCTCTAGACTTTAACACCTGTGTTCCCCCTATGCTTCTCTACAGCACTTTAGCACTGTCTTGTAGGAGCTTATATGATGCCTGTCCCACTCTGATTTGCAGCTGTATGGGTGGGCTGTATAAGCAGTAGAAAAGTAAGATGAACTGTCTCCTAGTGAGCACCAGAATGACTTATAAGGAATCAGACAGCTTGAGTGATGCTTACTTTATCTGTCTTCTTCTTTAGAGCAAGATTTTCTTCCACATCCCGGTGGAATTTAACAGAATTTATAAAGAAATGCAATTTGGGCTAATCCTGATTATATAAGAGGGTTAAACATGCATATTAGTTTTGGATAGTGAATACAGAGCGACATAATCACCAGTTGCTGCATTCTTTTAAACGTATCACTGATACAAGAGCAGAAAGGGGATGTGCTAAGGTGGGGGTCAGATGGAGAGGTAATTTGTGGAGAGAGAGAGTCAGGGGCTTATTTCTAATAGTGTGAATTGTCCTGTGGGTGCATGGATTTGTGACAATTCAGCATTTCTCTAACTAGGCATATTCCACAAAAAACAGTTACTCTCCGTGATGTGGCTAATCGTCTCACAGTTCACAACATTTTGCAGACTAAATTTATGTGGATCTTTATGTGACTGTATGCCCCTTAATCTGCTCAGCTTGAACCTGTAAAATCCATTTGTTTAATTTGGGTCACGGTAAAGGTGGCTATACACTTAATAATAATTTATTTTCCTGCATGGTCGTGTTGAAGATGATAAAGTGTATACCTGTTTGAATGATTGCCCTACATTTTAAAAAGTGGGTCACGCCATTATTATTGGGGATGGTAAATGTCATCTACTGATGACTGCTGTAGGTGTGTGCAATCATTGTCAAACTGCAGGCATTGCCCTAACAAGTGATCTGATTGCCTAAGGCCAGGTTCACACTGGCGTATATATGCTGCGCTTGTTAAAAAAATGTGCGCCAATAATTTCTATGGCACTTACCTTCTCTGGCCACACTACACTAAACACGAGTGTGCGAACATTTGATTCCAAGTATTTGATGAGTGTACGGATATAACGCAAAGAATGAGGCCAGACAGGAGGAGCCACGAGTGCCAGTGGGGAGCATTCACACTGCATCAGGTAAGTACAATAGAGAAGCGCATCCCGAATATACGCTGGCTGGCGTATTATTTGGGACACGCTTTTATAAAAGCAAAGCGCCAAATACGCCATTGTGAACCTGGCCTAAATGGCCTGATATGCAAATGTCAGCAAAATTTCTCTTTTGTTTGTAGTCAAATTTGCAAATGATTGGGATGTTTAACGGTCAACTGAAAAAGATTCATCTTACCATCTGATTCTAAACCCAGGTTAAAATATATCAGAAGACCTCATTTCCACTAGCATTTTCATTCCATGTGCTATTGTATCAATTAAAATGCATTAATTAAATGCATTGAATGAATCTAATAGTTGCGGATATCAGAGCATGACACACTTTGCTATTCAGATGTTCCCTGGTCTGACAGAATACTCAGGGAATTATTCTCTAAAGTTTGAATTCGACTGTCGAAATTTCAAACAGTAGATTCCCATAGCAAATCCGCACCTGCGAAAATTCCTCCATTGTAAAGTCGTGACTGCGACAATTTTAAAGTTTCAGCTACGAGAATTTTTAAAAATTGTTGCTGTGAGAATATTTCCATAGTAAAGTCGCGACTGAGGCAGTAACAGTCTATTGCGACTGTCTTTAGCTGGTGAATTTCACACCTTTACTTGACAATTCAGACTTTAGAGAATAATCCATAGCCACCTCACTAGATGAGGGCACCAAAGGGTCTACATATTATAACTATTATAAATTATATATTAATTATATATTATATAAATGCACAAATCTATAGGCAGTATCAAGTACTAAACCTGTTTACATGTATATACATTTCAGACATCTGTCCATGGAACAGGTTATAATGGTGTTCTTATGTCACAAAAAGAAGTTGTAAATTAATTCATAAAAGTTGTTTATCCCTAACTTGCTCAAATGACTGATAACCATGGCATAGGGCTGGGTATATGTTTCCATGGTAATGTTTTGGTAATTTTTCTGAGAAAAAAAGGCATATATAAGAAGTCACTGAAGGATTTTTTTGGGTGTGTAGGAAAATAAGCTTAGAGAGTAGGTAAACTCAGCCATGCCAGTAAGTCTAGCAAAAGGGGTAGAGCAACAAGGAGTGTTAGTTGTAGAATGGTCAACCAGCATAAGGAGCCCTGATTAGGAGGAGTGAGGATGGGTTGCAGAAGCTTCAAGCACTGAAACACTTCATCTCTGTTTATTTCAACAAATTCTGTCAAATATCATTCTAGGGTAACCTATGCTGGGAAAGTTAAAAAGACCACTATGCAGCTTGCCTGATTAGAAAGTCATTCAGAGCTCAAGTTTCTGCTTATTGTAATCACAGCACTGCTGTCTGGAGACACCTGGATAGATTTTAGTAGGATATAAAGGAGAGATAAGACAATCTACCAGGAGCAGAAAGAATTAAGACCTTTAAAGGAGAACTATGGTGAGAAAGTAAAACTTACCTGATTGTTTTAGCAGCAGTACACCAAACTAGCTTTCATTTCAAGATCCACAGCCCAGGATCATGAGATGAAAACTGCCAGATGAATCTTGCTTTAGCCCCCTGTATGTGATGTGTAATGTTACTTGTACCCATCCCCTGGCTCAGTTTGCTGAATTGACAAAAAGCACGCACAGATCATTTTTTTTGTTCTGCACATGTGCTTTATGGCTGATCCGGCAAACTTAGCCAGGGGAGCAGGTACTAAGTGACATCACAGGACACATACAGGGGGCTAAAGCAAGAGTCAGCCGGCAGTTTTCATCTCACGGTCCTGGGCTGTGGATCGCGAGATGAATGCTGTTTTAGCAACAGTATACTTAGTTTCTCAACATAGTTCTCCTTTAAAAATATAAAACTATATAAAAACTTGAAGTTTTAAGTGATTAAAATAATACAGAGTTATTGGGGAATTCACCATTGAGCGAAGTGAGCTCCGAATCCTTCGGCTCACTTCGCACATGGTGTTATGTGCTCGCTGATGTCCTGCACGCGGACATCAGCAAGTGCTTTAAAGGGATTCCAGTCTCGGCGAGACCAAAAGAGTTGCCTCGCCAAGACTGGAATCCCTTTAAAGCGCTCACTGATGTCCGCGTGCAGGACATCAGCGAGCGCATAACACCATGTGTGAAGTGAGCAGAAGGATTCGGAGCTCACTTCGCTGAATGGTGAATTCTCCCCATTATGTTTGTAGAAAATGGTATTTTAAATAATTGGATAGTTATGTATCATGAATTTATTTAGGTCGTAAATATTACTTTTACTACTAAGTTTTGGGCATTAATGCACAAGAAAGACATGCAAAAGCTTGAATGGGCAAATAATGTAATAAATGGAATGGGAGAACTACAACACCAAGTTAGATTATCAAAATTGGGGTTATTTAGAACAAAAAATGCTTCATATAAAAGATGACTTGGGGGTGACCTACTATAATATACAGTATATACACTATAGTAAATATATCATGGGATCTCTCCTATGATTTATCCAAAGAACTGTAAGTAAAACTAGGGGCCCTCCTTTACTTCTTGAAGAAAGAGTTTGTGAACCAACATAGAGAAAGGGGGTTCTTTACTTTAAGAGTGGACCTCTCAGTTTGGATAAAGTTGTCATGGTAAATTTGCTAAAAGATTTCAAAAGAGGCCCTAATGTCTTTCTTCAGTGTAGGTTTGTTGCATGTTATAGTTAAAGAATTAAAGACATTTCTAAATCAAGAGTGGAAAAAAATCATAGAGTTTCTAAAATTCCTCTGACAAAAAGAGTAAAGAGAATCCTTTGTATCTTCCATGTAATTCAAAAAAGTAAATTACTATTATGTATTTCTCTTTATATTCACAGTAAAATTTTGCATATATCATATTTCTGTAAAAAAGAAAATGAGTATTGCAATACTTGGTGATACCTTCTTTATTGGACTAACAGTCTTTTAAATAGACGAGCTCTCGAGAGGTCTGTCCTCCCTTTATCAAGCCACAAGCTTAGCCCACTAATATTGCATTCCTAGGCAGCCCATTAATATTGCATACAGTACAAAGGCATCTGGGCAACACCAGGGATGTAGGAAATATAGCTGAAATGCTAGGTAGTAAAGTCTTATATTTGGAAGCCCCCAACAAAAAGGTCAAAACGAGCCAAGGTCAATAACATAGATAAACCGCAAACAAGAGCTTCAGCAGGACTTCACAACAGAAAAACTAGCTTGGGCAAAGACTAGAGGAAATGGCATCTTACTTAAAAGCCTGGATGATGACAAACAGGAAGCACCTGTGTAACCAATTACCCAGTGTGCAGGCTAATCAGCACTATCGTATTGGACAGCTCACTAGAAAACACAGACCCACAGACCCAGGGGGTCATTCACTAAATTCCGAATTGTTGTGTATAGTTGTGAATTTGCCAGATAAAGACAGTCGCTATTATCGCAGTCAGGTCTTTATAATGAGAATATTACCGCAGTTGCGACTTTATTATGGGAAAATTGTCGCAATCTTAACTTTAAAAGATTGTCGCGACTTTACAATGGGGAAATTGTAGCAGATTTGCTATGGGAATCTGCTGTTTGGGAATTCGACAGTCAAATTGGCACCTTAGTGAATAGCCCCCTCCAGGCTCAATAGAGTAGTGGTATAACTACTGCCTGGAGTGCAGCAGGTTCCCATTTCTAATCCCACTGGAGGTGCTGCCTCGGTGACGCAAACCTTGAGCATCTGCAGCAAGCAGCCCGGGACCAACGAGGGAAATTCCTAACAAAAGCCCATTTGGACTAGATGAATTAAGAAGGGTAGGATTTTCATCATTCAAGTACTTTAGCCAGTAATTTAGTATTTACATTGATAGAGTAAAATGGGTCTGTAAGCATCATACCTTTTCAGGTTATTTTGTCTCTTTTTCCTTTTTCAGCTGATAAAGCAGTATGGGGGCGCTTGTTATTGTCTTTAAAGGAGAACTATAGTAATATAGTAAAGTTACCTGATGGATCTAGCAGCAGTACACTAAGTGTAAGAAAAAAGGTCCGTGCATGCGCTTTCTGAAAATTTTGGCGAAGTGAGCAAGGAGGAGGAGCCTATGACACAGTACACATCATATACAGGGTGTTGGAGGGGAGCTGCAGCCGCAGTTTTCTTCTCACGATCCTGGGCTGTGGATTGTGAAATTAAAACTGATCTAGCAGCTGTACACTTGTTGCTAGATCCATCAGGTAAGTTTAATATATTGCTATAGTTCTCCTTTAACTTGTAGTTTTGTTGTTAGACATTTCTGTCAATTTCAAGATGTCACTTAGTAATTGATTTATCTATGTAAAGACATTGTGCTGAGTCTAAGGCTGAAAACTCCACCTGGTCCAGATATGATTGCAGAAGACAGTTTGTATATTCTGCCTGGGAATCAAATGGTTTCTATAAAAATGCACAAAAGCTTTATCCATTTCACAATTAATGAAATGATGTGTTCATCTTTGCAAGTAATCCAGGGAATAGTAATAATAGAGGATACATTTTTTTGCCTAGGAACATTGCATTTGACAGGGCTTGCATTGGCAGGACTTAAGGGGGCACTATAGTGCTGATATAACTGCAAATACATATAAAACTCCTTTATACTAAGCCAATTGCTGATACAAGTAATTACAAAAGTTTATGGAAGAAATACTTACAGTTTGTTTCCCTTAATTAGTTTTCCTTAAAGTTGACATTTTCCTCCCCCTCTCCTTTTTGGTCTGCATGAGAAGAAAAAGCTGTCTGACTGCTATTGGTTAAGCAGTGTGCTGACCTTTTGGCCACATAAATTAAGTTGAATACAGGAGATTACAGAGGGAAAGCTGACTTGTGCACATGTAGTAAGTAGGGTAAAAATGTCCAGGGGAGGGTACCTTTTCATGGAAAACTGGTTAGTACACATCACACACACACTTCCTGGTACAAGAGTTTATCAGAGTTGCCTACTCAATCATTGTGCATCACATGAAATAACTACTGAGGATAAATGCTTCTCACTAAGGTATTATACTGCATATGTAAAGATGTAATCAGACTATAGTTCCCCTTTAAGAGAAGTTTTATTTTATTTGGTTTGTAACAGCATTTGTTTGGACATTATGGGCTTGTTCAAAATTTTTAAAGGAGAACCAAAGCTAAAAAACACATTTAAAAAACTTACCTTATATTAAGCTGAACTGATGCAGTCAAAGCTTCATCTGTACTGTAATTTGTCTTTACAGCGCTTAGGCTGACACAGGAGCTAGTGTGAAGCTCCACCCACTTATCAAATCAGTGGTGCAAAAAGTTTTCAATGTCATCACATACATTGCGGGGCCAATAAGAAAGCTCCCGCAATGAGTGTGATGATGTGTGAGCCTTTTTTCAGACATCAGCAGAGCTTTGAGCAGGCTCCTGTGTCAGCCGAAGTGCTGTGAAGTCTGCCTCAGTGAAGAGAAATTACAGTACAGATGAAGCTTTGATTGCATCAGTTTAACTTAATATAATGTAAGTTTTTAATATGTCTTTTTTCTTTTAGCTTTAGTTCTTCTATAAAGGCAGAATCTAATATATGTTTTAGATGCCTCCCAGTATAAAATAATTCTGTGGTTTTCGATTTGGAATTTAATTTCCAGTGTGAGTGGTATCATTTATTGCTCTCATTTGTCATCTAATTCTGGACAAGCCAGAGGGGCCGGAGTTGACAAATACTGATGTTTATTGTGCAGGCTACTTGTAGTTCTGAGTTTAGTAATCCATGATCTTAGATGGTACAAGATAACTAATCAGTAGAAGTGACAAACAACAGAAAGTTTGTAGATGTGCAGGCAAAGTCTATGCAAGAGTTTGTTGAGTAAGCTATAGAATATGGATGTTTCTACCTTCAGAGTAAGGTCTTTTAGAATGCATCGTAGAGGACAACTACTACAAGTCTTGATAAATTAAAGTCTCCTATTATACGGACTTGAACTGGGGGGGGGGGGAGGTTATATCTGATTTTCAAACCAATTAATTTAATTATTACAGAATATGAGATGAGTGGAACATGTGGTATCTTCAACCTTGTGGCTGCTACATTTCAGGTGCGTCGCCGTCCAAGCGCTAAGATAGCGCTTCATAAAAGGACCAGTACAAGCTTGAAACGTGTTAATAAAAGTTTATTATATTATTGGCTCCAGTTCTCCTTTCATTTTTGAATTTAATAATTAGTTGGTAATTGAGGACAGAATGTAAATATTTACTAATGTGTTGAGTTGGTAATCAACTGTTCCATATACTGTATAATAACCTTTATTATCTTTAATCAGCTGTAGCAACTGAAATTGTACTTGTTTTCTGACCAGCAAATTACAGACTCCAGAAATAGACAGAGAATTTGGCTTAATAAACATGACTCACCCAGTGTTTCTTAAGGAGAGTATCTTTTGCCCTGCTAATGGTGCCCCTGCTTGTAACAGTATGGTGGGTGGCATTTTTAGATCAGAAAATAACTGAGTCTTTTTACATTTAGAAATAATATCCCAGATATAAATTGCTTTATACAAGCCATATTAACTATAGAGTCATTGCTGGAGTATAGAAGAACCCAATGGAACACTTATGCAACTAAAAATGTATTTACTTATTTTTCTTGTTTAATTTGGAAAGAAATATAGCTCATTTTTATGTTTGTGCAAGGGAATATATTTTCTGTTGCTGGTTTGCTTACATCCATTTTATGCCAGCTTTTTTATTCGTTCATGCAGATCATGGGTCAAATTTACTCCCCAATCTTAAAGTAGTAAAGCCTAACAACATTTTTTTAGGTTACAATTGATCAACTTGATGCAAAGATCTGAATGCACTTGTTAAAATGTACGATATGGCATCAGTAGCCCTATGAGACTAACGACCCATGTCCAAACAGTTATCACCTCCATATTATTATTATATCTTTTTCTTTTTAAGAATCCATAAAAATTTGATATCATAAGTGTTTTTTAGTGTAAAACATGCTTATTTCTAAACCACTGCCAACATTTATATTTATTTGTATTTTGGAATAAAGTAGGCCATACGCTAACTTAACTTCTTTAGAACCCAACAATGGACTCAGTTTAAATTCAGTTTTAATGTTACCAAGTAGGGATACTTCTATTGTAATTCTGTTAATTCAATTAAAAATGTCCCTTGTGTTTGATTTTAGGTGTTGAATGGGGTCTGCTTTACCCAGAAGCTAATGGAGATTATCAGTCTCCCATTAACATCAATTCAAGAGCGGCTTTATATGACCCATCTTTGCTAGAAGAGCGATTGGCACCAAACTATGTTGTTTGTCGTGATTGTGAAGTAACTAATGATGGTCATGTTGTTCAGATAATGCTGAAATCAAAATCAGGTAAAAATGATTTTGTTTTACTTTTACTTCATTCATAAGGTGGATTGATTAAAGTCTTATCGGTTTTTGAGTATTAGCTGTAGGATGTATAATTATTTGCCTTTTAGCCCTTAAAGGGGTAAACCAAAAGTAGATTTTAGGTTTTTTTAAAGTGAAAACAGTAGTATATAGTACTTTTAAGGAAGTAAATATTTTCTGAAGGCACATACCTTTAGCTAATCAACCATATCAAACTTGTCATGGACGGATTACTAAATCCAAATCCTTGTGTTAACAATTTGTTTGAGTGTTTTCTGAAACCCCCCCAAGTATATTTTTTTGTGAATAAATAAACCTTTATTCTGAATTCAGGATGCATTTTTTGTGAATAAATAAACCTTTATTCTGAATTCAGGATGCATATCCTTGCAGAATAATGGTTTATACCAGTTTCCTGAAAAAAGAAAATGCCATGTCAGAACATTTATTTGTAAATCAGTATTACAAACCCCAAAGACAAGCTAAATTTAAAAAAGCAATATCTCCAGTACGAATGGATAGTTGTAAGGGTACAGTCGCTGAATATCCCAAAACAGTGTGCGAGAGTACTTTAATCTGGAAATATTGGTGGTCCACTCAAAGTGCCTGTTGTATGGTTTACAAGTCAAAACATCCTCATTCAAGTAAAATACACACAAAAATTGTGAATCAAAATATTGTGTTTTTGTAAGATCCAGGGAAACAATGTTTGTATTTACCTACAGGTAGTGATGGGTAATCTAAGATGTTCTTCATCTATTCATGAGCAATCCTGGGGCTGTACTTAGCCATTCCAAATGAGCTCTTGCAGTCCTAATAGAAACCTGGGAGTCACCTGAGCTTTCTGTAGTTCAATCCATGGTTTAAAAGGGCTCTGCCATTTAATCTTGGGCTCAGTGGGGCAATGATGAACTCATGAGACAAACAGTGGCTGTATGGGGATTCTGGGGTCTATAAATAGCTACTGGGGACTGTAGGATCATCTGAGGCTTGAACTTTGTAAAAAGTAGTGGTGCGACAGCATATATTCAAGATACATTAAAACATGGAAAAGCTAGCATACAGTATATTTAGTACGTCATAAGCTCATAGGCACCACCATTACAACTGTGAAAGCAGAATTGGCAAAACACAAACAAGGCACCCAGCGAAAACAATCAAGGCTTGGTTAAGCTTAGATTATTTAACTAGAATTAATTTCTCATAACAATACAATGCAAAAAAAGTAAAAGTTTACAACACAGCTAATGCACACCATGTTAAGTAGCCACATTCCTTAGGGAAAGCACATTTATTTATTTAGAATACACTGGTATTTACAGAGAAACTCCTGGATAAGAGTATACTTTATTTGGCTTTGGGCAATGTGTAACTATTCCTCCTTGGCAGCTTCCTATTAATACATTTTGTTCTGATCTTGCAGAGAGCTGGGAGTCATTACGGTGTTTGTTAAATAGAGACAGCCTCCATTCAGAAATGAGAAATTCATTCCCTCTGAATATATGACTTATTGAGACTAATTGTAGGATTGATTAGCACTTTCATTACAGGAGGAACAAAGAAATAAATTCTTAAATTGAGTAAGTTAATACACAAATGTTACCACATTATAGTTTATAATTCTGGCACGTTTTCTCAGTCTATTCTTTCTCTCACCCCAAAATTCCTCAGTCTATTCTCTCCCTCATCTTCACCTTGTCATTGCAGCCCGTAGGCCATTGACACACTGGCTGTTTTACCACTGAGCTGTTTTTAGTTAGGCTCATTATTGTCTATGTTGCAAAACAAAATAGCTTGTGTGGATTATCCCACGGGAAACAATGGATACTCTTTTTCCAGTTCAGCTGAAAGCAGCTAGTGTGACCTGGCCTTACTCTATCACTGCTATCTCATCAGTCCATTCAGTCATTCACCCCCAACCTCATCAGTCTATTGCCTGGTTCAATTTTTCTGTCTCTGTCAATTTTTTTCTGGATTCCCAAGCCACATACATGGACCAAATCTCTGCAGATCTATATAGAACTATACATAGTTGTAAGTGGAGCATAAAATAGTTTTGCACATTTCTGAACACTACAGAAGTCACCTGTGCACTGTCTGCAATGGGCACACTAAATATGGATTTCAATAGCATCTGCTCTTGCCTCAGGACAACCATTAGTTGGAGATCAATGGATATATTAGTCATCATGATGTAAACATGTTTAGAATCAAGGTCTGATTAACAACAGCAAGAAAACACTCCAGCCACTCAACTGTATTAAACCAGGGGAAAACCCACATTTATTGCAGAATGAAAATTACTCAACACTTCAGGTAGCACAGCTCCCCCACTTTCAGGAGCTGCACGACCTGAAATGTGTCAGTTCTGCAGATTGGGTCTGTCTGGGACCTTGCTTTGGCCTGATTCTGTGAGTATACTGATTCTGAATGTGCTGGGATTTATTTTATCATTGAATAACAGCTACATTATGTTGACATCTTGGAAGGGAAAACAGTGAGCGTTACCTGTGGCTCTTTTTAGTTGAGAAAAAGGAAAACACTCCCATTCCTGACAGAAACTTCTACCTACTTCTTTCTTACCTGGTTTCAATCATTTCTTTATTGTGCAAATAAACAGACTATTCTCTGTTGGATGTTCCTTTCATTATATACAACCCCCTGCCTGGATGTATCTTAATAACAGTGTCATAAAATGAATAAAGTGCTCCCTCCTTAAATTTTCTTCCCAGCTAGTCCCTCTGGCAGGTATCAAGGCTAGATGGTCTAATTCACATTCTCAGCTGAAATATTTATAGCAGTTTGTGTTATTAAGTTGTTATCCTATAATACTATAATTTACACATCTACCATACCTTCATTTGCCTGCTTTATGTTGGTGTGTGATATACCTGCATATCCATTTTGTGACTATGGGTTTCTACCTGTAAATGTATGTATAATTTTACTTATAAAGCGCCAAAATTTTACACAGTGCTGTACAATTAAGCAATACTATTAATACAGACATGGGAAAAGTGCATTAAACAATGCAAATACAATATCATAAGGATGCTTCACTTTAAGTGCCAGGTTGTAGTTGACACAAGAGATTGGAGGTCCCTGCGCCATGGAGCTTACAATCTAAATGGGAGGAAGACTTATGTTCCCATCTCTTTATTTTCTCTGTGTTGCATTTACAAAATACTATTGCCCACATCTATCCGCCTTCCTGGCTGTATCTAGAAATTTAATGCAGCAAGTTATTACCGTATATCTCTACTAGCTTACCCGTCGCGCATTGCTGCGATATCAGAAAAAAGGAAACTCAAGAAAACTCGTTATAAAAAAAAATCAATTTGCATTGTGTCATTTTTATTAATATTTATTTATTTTCATCAGAAAATCATTTAAAAGTGTCATTTAAATTCTATTTATTTGAGTGCTTGTGGATATATTTTTGGTTTTTCCGTCTGGTGCGTATACAAATAAATCAGAAGGTTTTCCGACGTGTGAGCAGGCCACATACAGTTGTCCATGTGAGAAACATGGATTCTCCAAATCTAGGCCACACACTTGCAGCGATTGTCCTTGTGCTTTGTTGATGGTCATTGCAAAAGCGAGTCGCACTGGAAACTGCAACGTTTGAACTCAAATGGAATATCTGTTGGGATCATTGGAATACGTGGCAACAGTATATCTTCCCCCTTAAATTTCCCATTCAGAATTGTAGCTTCGATGACATTGTTTTTCATATTTTACACCGAAAGTCTTGTACCGTTGCAAAGTCGTGGTGGATAGATGTTTAGAAGAAGAATGATAGGCACGCCAATTTTCAGTGTTAAAATATGTTGTGGCATACCTGGCAAATCGAGTGAATTCAAGAATTCCGTGGAGTTATTGACAATTTTGTCTTGATTAATCACAGTATCAATGGACTTATACGTTGTCGCTTCCCTATTCCATTTTGAATACTGAAATTGATGGCATTGACATCGTTGTTCGTAGCTATAGTACGTTCACTTAGCCACTGATGATTTTTGTAATTCCGTGCGATATTTGGAAAAACCTTTTGTATCAGTTCGTCTTTGGTTGATGTCATCTTACAAAAATTTGTTGGTAATGTGATACATTGTGTAGATCTGTCGATAGCCATCTTCCCATTGCCAATCTCCAATAATTGTTTTGGGAAACATTCGGCAGATGCATCATTTTGTAGTTGAAAACGCATATTGGTTTTCAAAGTCAATTGCTTTACATGTCGCCATAGAACTGACGATTTGAGACATGCATTAAGTTCATCAGCAGGTGATGAATGTGGTATAACTGGCAGAGTTTGTCGAAAATCACCAGACAATAAAATGAGTGCTCCACCGAAGGACTGTCCATTTCCCAGGAATTCTTTCAGTGTATGATCAAGTGCTTCCAATGCTTTTTTGTGAGCCATTGTGCATTTGTCCCATATGATAAGTTCACATATTTGTAGAATTTTGTCCATTCAGGAATTTTAACTGACAGACATACTTCCCAAAGTTTCGTGGCGATCGGATGAATAATGCATTTTTTGCTAGTTACGCCCTTACGTGAAATAGGGGATGAAATGTACTATGCCAGAAACCTTCCTGGGAGTGTACATAACAACTTCCCAAAGTTTCATGCCAATCGGATGAATGGTGTAGTAATGCATAAAGGACACACACACATTCATTTTGATATAGAGAGATGGTATATTTTAATGTAAATAAGTTAGGACTACAGTGTCCTAAACATCATTGTGTGTTTTAATTGCTGTGGTGCTCAGCACTTTCTATTAATAAAAAATCAAAATCTCAACATGCAGTGCAGTTTTCCTATCTCACTGTTAAAATATGCAAAACAATTCTACAGAAGGCTGAGTAAAAAGCATAACATACAATTTGCAATTTGTCACAGAATTCTACTGAAGCCATGTCTGCAATTGTCCTTTACCAAGAATTTAGAGATGCATTCCGACAAACAAAAACCAATATTAAGGAACTTCTACAACTGTTAAATATATATTTATATCGGATAAGAAGCTGGGCAATTTTTTTTCCTGCAATATATCTAATGTTCTTGCACTTTAATGTGTTTCAAATCTTTTAAATAAACAGATGAAATAAATATATCAGGCAAACAAATAAGGAGGCTAGAAAAGTGCTTCTCAGTCAATAGATTGTGCCTGTGGCTGTGCTGACCCCTGGGGCGAAATTTAAAGGGACACTCTGGCCAAAATTGAAAAAACTGTGTTAGTATATACTAATTGCTAATTTTTATTAAATGCATTTTATATTCAATTTTGGCCATAAAATGCATTTTCTTACCTGTGTAGAAGTGCTATCCAGCACTTCCTTTTTTGGGAGTCCATCTTCTTTGCGCGTCATCAAGAGAGGACGCGTTAATGACGTGCACGCTCTCCCATATGACTATTAGGAAGTGCTGGCGCGGGGCTTCACAGGGAGAGCAGCAGAAGAGGAGAAAGAGGCTGAACTGAACTGCTTCAACAGGACACGGTAGAGTCGGCGGCACAGAAAGAAGATGGACTCATCAACAAAGAAGTGCTGGATAGCACTTCTACACAGGTAAGAAAATGCATTTTATGGCCAAAATTGAAAATTAAATGCATTTAATAAAAGTTAAGTTAGTAATTACTATATACTAACACATGCATTTTTTTCAATTTTGGCTGGAGCTTCCCTTTAATAAAATCCAAAATATCGATATCACCAATTTCATCCAATTTTTTTCCCCAATATCGATCATTTTTTGATGATATTTCGATATCGCCAATATCGCTATCACAGTATAGGCAATATCGATATCGAGTTTCCAGTGATATTATGGATTTTTCCATAGAAATGAAAAATTAAAATTTTCAAACAAATTTCAATATCAATATTGCCGATATTGTGATATCAATAAACTGTTGATATCGATATTTTCGATTTTATTAAATTTCGCCCTGGGCCAGAGTGGTGTTGGACTCACCATGCTTGTAAAAATATTTTGCATACTGAAGTGACCCTAGTCATCTTAATGGAACAATACACTCAAAATATGATCAACATTCATAATATATGCATAGGGACATTGACATTAACTAGGACAGTTAGAAGCCCTTAATTACAATGCACAATGGTTTATATTGATAATACAGGTTTATATTCTTGTAATCTGTCTTTTATACCCGTTAGTGAACCTGTAAGATTAATTGTGTCTATTCAATCAGCTGTAGTGAACATTGTCATCAGTAAAATTGCTCATGAACTGTGAAAAGGAAGTGTTAGAGTGATCCCTTATTATAGATTATTTCTAAAATTTGTTAAATTCTTATAAACAATGTCAGTTACAAGCAAGGGAAACACAGCACAAGCATGCATTTTATGCATATTAAATCACAGGCAACAGTGCACCTATAAACTGTAGGTGGATTTGTGGATTTTTCCAGATCAAACACTGAGGAAAAGTGTGCTCTTAAAGGAGCACTATAGTGCCAATATAACTGCACACATACATATAAAACTCCTTTATACTAAGCCAATTGCTGACACAAATAGAAGAAAAAACATTTAAGGAAGAAATAATACTTTCAGTTTGTTTCCCTTAATTAGTTTTCTTGAGAGCTGACATTTTCCTCCCCCTACTCCCCCTCCTCTTTCTGTTCTGCAAGTCAGGCAACATGAGAAGAAAAAGCTGTCTGCATAAATTAAGTTGGAATGCAGGAGATTAAAGAGGGAAAAGCTGACTTGTGCACATGTAGTAAGTAGGGCAAAAGTATCTGGGGAAGGGTACCTTTTCATGGAAAACTGGCCAGTACACATCACACACACACACACATTTCCTGGTGTAGGGTTTTATTAGTGCTGCCTACTCAATCATTCTGTGTCACATGAAACAACTAGTGGGGAGAAACGCATCTCACTACGGTATAGTACTGCATATGTAAAGATTTAGTCTGACTATAGTTCCCCTTTAATCCAGATAATACAGTTAGAGAATGTGATAGCTAGTAAATTAACATATTTAAAAATGATTGTGATGTAATTAATAATGAACTGATGTTTTGGGTGTAAGGGGGAATTTCTGTTGGCTATGCTTATTTTAAGGTATGACCTGTAGGAGCCCCTGGATGTTTTAGGTTAGCTGTCCACTCAGCTTTATTTATAGTCAAGAATATATATTGTGCAAGTTTAATTGCATGTTTTAGCATCAAATAATTGGTTAAACCCCAAATATGCAATTTACATTTTGAAAGTTCTGAAAAAATCTTTGGGGCAGGTAAACTCATATTGTCCAGTGAAGCAGTGAATTAACGAGCCAACAAAGCTTGTTGAAGCAGCTGAATAGAAGCCCTTAATCAGTATGCACCACAGTAAACACTCATCTGTTTGTCTCACTGAAAGTAAGCTGCATGCCAAGTAAAGTTTCAGAATGTTCCCACAACTCGCACATGACTACAAGGATGAAAGTAGTTTGCAGAATCACCTAGAAATGATATAGACTGAAAAATCCAAAATCTAGTTTCTCCTTGGAATTTTTTAATAATTGCTTTATGTTTTCAATTAAAAGACACAAACACACAGCTGTATTATCTACTCCCACAATCCACGCAGACTTTCACAAATACATTTTAGACTTTTTCAAACAAAAATGTAAAAATAAAGCTGGAATAAACTAAAGAAATAAAAGCTTTAAGGTGTTATTCACTAAAGTTCGAATTGTTGCATGTAGGTGCGAATTTGCCAGATTAAGACAGTCGCAATAGGCTGCTGCTGTCACAGTCGCGTCTTTATAATGAGAATATTGCTGCCGTCGCGACTTTATTATGGAAAAATTGTTGAGACTTTATTATGGGGAAATTGTCGTGACTTTACAATGGGGATTTTCTATGGGAACCCGCTGTCTGTGAATTTGACTGTCGAATTCATATGGGGTAATTCAGGAACGATCGAACTTACCTTGCGATGCTTCTCACCACTTCGCCGAGTTGCGTATGCACTCCCTGGTCTCCTGCAAGCGGAGATCAGCGACTCGAATGCTTACCTTTAAAGAGTTCGCTGATCTCCACTTGCACTTCGGTGAAGTGGTGAGAAGCATCGCAAGGTAAGTCCGATCATTCCTGAATTACCCCCATAGTCTTAGAGCTACCCTAAGCAGGGAACATAGTACAATATGCTGTTTAGTGTATATTTTATATAGTGCTGATATATTATGCCACACTTTACAGAGATACGTCATTCACTTCAGTCCCTGCCCCGTGGAGCTTACAATCTAGTTTGCCTATTCAGTCACACACCGTATGTATGTTTTTGGATTGTGAGAGGAAACCCAGGTAGGTGTGGGGAGAACATACCAACTCCATGCAGATGAAGTCCAGGGTGGAACTGAACCCAGAGCTGAAATACAGCATTGCTAACCACTGAGCAACCGCACTGCCCATATGTGCATTTGAATTTGCTACAATACAGGGAAATTGTGACATATTTTGTGGCTATTTCCCCCCTTTGATTAGTTTGCCTGTAGTGTCAGTTTATTGGAATTTCCAGATGAAAACATTCTAGATTGTTACATTTTACAAAAGACTATATAGAAAATGTGTGCTTTGTACCATATTTCATCTATCAACTTTTGTGCCCCAACCCCCCCCCTCCAAGGAGTTGATTGAGTCTGAACAATCCAATGTCTTTAGCAATTCTTTTTAGTATCTTAAATAGGATACATTTTTGATAAATCCCTCCTATACCATAACAGTTAATTCCTATGCAGTAATTTAAAAAAAAAAATCTTTCGTTTTTTATTGGTTTGTGTTATCTTTTGCTTTGCTGGTTGCAGTTAAATTGGGCTTTCTGGGACAATTCCTGAATATGTATTATCTAGAGTTCCTTTGTAGGAATAACTGTCATGCCAACACAATTTTTTCTTCTCTGGGGTTATTTATCCTTTAACCGCCTTTATTACCAAATCACATCCAGTTGGATGCATTAACAGTTTACTTGTAGGTAAATACAGAATGTTTAAGTCAAAAAATTCCAAGCCTACGCTAATTTGTTTGCCCTTGATAATATATACTGTTTTCTGGTGGAAATCCATTCAGTTGCCCTGGTTTCAACCATTTCAAAAGCTTAATAATGGTGCATGCAAGTAAGGTTATCAGACTCAACTGTTTGCAAACAGATATAAACATATCCATCCATGGTTGCTAGTCCCTGTGCAGCAAAGCTATGGAATATTGTCATGGAGAGACAGACTGCTATCTGCAGCACAACATTTTTCCAGGTGTGTCGTTCCCATAGAGAATGTAAATAAACTTATAGAAACAACGGAGTCTTCTACTTTTATTGTGAGTCTTCTTTTATCCGAATGAGATAATATAAGTTCCATGCTTATAGATAAATATATAATGATTAGGTATATTATTATCCATCATCCTAAAACATGTATCATGCTGAGTAAAGAAGATTAGCATTAATAATTTGTTTTTTTCTGGAAAAGCAGTATCTCTTTTTGTATTTTTGTTTTGGGTGATTTGCCCTCTCCTTCTTTACCATTTCAATCTATCTCTCTGGCTACTTTTGTAACATAAGACTGAGTTCACATTAGCCGATTTTCAGCTGAGTTTTTTTAATTAGGCTTATTATTTTCTATGGTGCAAAACACAATAGTTCATGTGGCTTATCCCACTGGACACAATGGATACTGTTTTCCCCAACTCAGCTTAAAATCAGCCATTGGGACCCCAGCCTAAGGATGGTTTTAGGGCTAAAAACAAACTGTTGTTTTGCCAGTGTAGCTTGGTAATCAGTGTAGTACTTAAGAAAAGAGACCTATTCAAAAGCAGAAACTAGTAAATTTAGAAAAACTATATATAGCTGTTCAAGTTAGAATACAAATGAATCTGGAAAAATGTAAAGTAAACTAGCCAATCATGTAAAGGGGATTATTCTCTAAAGTCCGAATTGTCATTGTAAAGGTGTGAATTTTTCCAGCTAAAGACAGTTTCAATAGACTGCTACTGTCACAGTCACATCTTTATAATGAGAATATTGTCGTGACTTTACTATGGAAATATTGTCGCAGCCGCAACTTTAAAATTGTCGCAGTCTTTACAATGGGAGAAATGCCGCAGTTGCGATTTTACAATGGGAGAATTGTCGCAGTTGCGGATTTGCTATGGGAATCTGCTGTTTGAGAATTCGACAGTTGAATTTGGACCTTAGAGAATAATTCCCTGTACAGAGTTCTTTTTGTGTTTACTATGATGTTGAAAAAAGTCATGCATGGCATTTCATGTATGGTGCACTGAGAATGCGTTCCTATAAAGCCAAGGCCTATATCTCACATAGGTTTAAACAGCCAATTTTGGACAGAAAACCCTAAATAACTCCTTAACTGAACTAAAGGTAAAAAAAAAAAAAAAAATTTATAATAATAATAATAATACTATTAAAAAAAATTACCTTGTATAGATTTGAACCATTGCAGACACAGCTTCATCTGTGCTTTAATTTCACTGCACCGAGGCAGACTTCACAGTGCTTAGGATAACACAGGAGCCAGCGTGAAGCTCCACCCACTTAGAGAATTAGCAGTGCAAAAGGGTGTCAGCATCATCACATTAATTGTGGGGCCACTGAGAATGCTCCACGCAATGAGCATGATGGTGTGTGAGCCCTTTTTCATACGTCAGCAAATCTTTGTGCTGGCTCCAGCGTCAGCCTAAGCGCTGTGAAGTCTGCCTTGGTGCAGTGAAATTACAGAACAGATGAAGATGTGACTGCAATGGTTCAACTTAATATAAGGTAAGTTTTTTTAATATGTCTTTTTTTTTTTTTTTAACTTTAGTTGTCCTTTAAGG
>WMED01001533.1:0-27201 GCA_019650415.1 Pipa parva
GAACTGGATGGACTTGTGTCTTTTTTCAGCCTTATAAACTATGTTACTATGTAGTTCATGTTTAGGAGTAGACTAATTTAGTAGCAGTCTCCATTTTCACATTTGATGAAATAGTCACCTTACGCTATACCAGAGACCTACCATCAACCGCCCAATTGGTCACTCTGATGTGGCAAAGTCAAACAAGTGAATTCAGAGCACTACGCCTTGTGCATCTCTGTGCATCCAATTCTCAATAAGGGGGAAATTTATCAAGGTCATTTCCACCTATTCACTGCAAATCAATTAATTTCATCACTTTTTGACACATTATTGACATTTTTTCTTTTTGATTTCCCTCAGTTTATGGAATATTGAATAAAATTTATAGATATAAATAAATATCGATGCGTTAATATCACTACACTTTACATTGCTTTCTCAACAATATTGATATCGGCGATTATATTTTTGACCTAATTAAAGGTATATTGATATCGATATACCAGG
Organism: Pipa parva; assembly: GCA_019650415.1. NCBI lineage: Eukaryota > Metazoa > Chordata > Amphibia > Anura > Pipidae > Pipa > Pipa parva. The sequence goes on from WMED01001533.1 coordinate 490, forward strand.
AGAAAACTTTTTAGATTTTTATAAATATCCCCCATATATATAATCTTACTAAGGGGGACCTTGGCAAATTTGCTAGTTTGACACATGATGAACACCTGTAACATACATGTGTCTCTGCCTAGAGTTGAACCCAGAACTGCTGCTTGTTGCATGGTTTCCTTATCATTTTTATTTGACTTTCTGCTCTTTAGGGCACAGCTGCTAATCATTGATCAGTTGTGATGCATTCAGTGATTAGTAGCCCTATTTAAATCATGAACTTGCAGCTATGCATTGCCTCTGATTTTGTCCTTATTTGGCTTGTCCAGAAAGCACCTTGGTTGAATCCTGTGTATCCTGTGTCTGTGTATCCTGTTCCCAAGCCCTTTGTGTTCCTTTGTCTATATCCTGCCCCCTGGCTCTGACTTCCTGGTTCCTGACTCCTAGTATGTTTTTGACTATGCTCCTGCCTCCTGATTATGATCCTGTGTTCTCAAATTTGTTACCGACTCGGCTTGTATGACAACTCTTTCCTTCTCACTTCCACAGTGTAACGTTTGGCACCATTGTTCGCCCTTGTAGAACCATTGGAAATCTCATGCCTTTAAGACCTGGAGGCATACAAATAGCAGAGGGCTCTTCCCAAAGCCAAATGTGGCTGCTGTAGGAAGAAACTCATGCCGAGACCAGATTCTAAGTGGTTCCCATGGGCTTTGGATACTCTTGTGTGACAATACCCTAATTGGCCACAAATTTGCAGTGAATGACAGTAAAGCAAACTGTCTTACTAAAACAGCTGTTACAAAACTAACACCTATGTTAACAATTTTTAGACTTTATAATTAAAAAAACATAAGTTTGGTAGTTCCCATCTTACTTCTTAGCTAGGAAAAAATAAATATAATAGCAATAATTTGGCTCATGAGGAAGAACACAGTTGTAAAGAAACCAAACCCTGAATAATTTGGCAGTAACACAGCTTTTCCGTGACACATCCATGGTTGTTTCTCCCTGTTGGCATTGTACAACGTTTGCCACAGGAATTTACAGATAAAACTCATAAAGTAAACGTTTGTTAGGGTGAAGTTTATTAAGATTCACAGGTTGTAGTTGGCTGAAAACATAAAGTCTTACTCCAAGGATGTTTCAGGTATCATCTAGATCAGAGCAGTTCCCAAGTCCTTATCTAAAGGTAAGATAAAAATGTGATGTTAATATTATAGTGTTTACTGCTTGTGTTCCAAGTTTGTATAAACAAGCCAACTGTATATTTCATTATTTGCTTTTGTCCACATTTCCTTCCTCATGTCACAAAATGTGCCAATGAATTAGTATATCTTTATATCTGTGACACAATTTTAAGGATGGGACCATACTATTGTGAATATTTTTATTAGAAAAATCTTTTGTAAGTTTTGTAAAAGCACTCGGAGGAAGCCACTGGAAAAACCAAATAGGTCGACCATTGCTTAAAAAATTGACTACACATGGATCGCTTTAAATTAGTTTGTCTTGGTTTCAAAAGCATTCTTCTTTACTCAGACTGGCAATGTAAAGTCGAGGAAAACATCTAGCAACATAACCTGCCATCAGATTTCACCAGAAGGGCATGTTTTCTAGATATCCTCAAAAATCGTATAGATCCACCAAAATAACATGACATTTTGGGTTGTAAGACCTCCCTTCATCAGGCCTTGCCACCAGAAATGCAAGGGTGAGTAGGAACGAGTACCCACCTCTGCAGAAATGTTGTGATTTTGTTTTGTTCACTCTGCAACAAATGGAGGTTTTCTCCTAAGTTACACAGTTGAGTGGCTTGAACTTTTCTTTTCTATTTGCTACCAAAAGGCTTATTCTGGGACCTTGCTGTCAGTATGCACTACCTTAAAGGTGATGGGACTTTTTCTGTTGTTTGTTACTGACTGACCACTCATATTCTTTTCATCTCAGCATTTGTTTTTCAAAAATCACTTTTTACTGTATCAGGTTAATTTGTGCCAAATTTATGTAAACCTTTGCTTTAAGAAGTATAAAATAAGGGCTATCCTCTTATAATAAGAGCCAGTAAGCGAAATGAATGCGTTCTTCAGGGTATATCCTGGTTACTAATTTTGACTAATGTACAAACTGGATTCCAAAAAAGTTGGGACACTAAACAAATTGTGAATAAAAACTGAATGCAATGATTTGGAGGTGCTGACATCTAATATTTTATTCATAATAGAACAAAAATCACAGATCAAAAGTGTAAACTTAGAGAATGTATCATTTTAAGGGAAAAATATGTTGTTTCAAAATTTCATGGCATCAACAAATCCCAAAAAAGTTGGGACAAGGCCATTTTTACCACTGTGTGGCCTTCTTCTTACAACACTCAACAGACGTCTGGGGACAGGGGAGACCAGTTTCTCAAGATTAGAAATAGAAATGCTCTCCCATTCATGTCTAATACAGGCCTCTAACTGTTCAATCGTCTTGGAGATTCTTTGTTGCACCTTCCTCTTTATGATGCGCCAAATGTTCTCTATAGGTGAAAGATCTGGACTGCAGGCTGTCCATTTCAGTACCTGGATCCTTCTCCTATGTAGCCATGATGTTGTGATTGCTGCAAAATGTGGTCTGGCATTATCTTGTTGAAAAATGCAGGGTCTTCCCTGAAAGAGATGACATCTAGATGGGAGCATATGTTGTTCTAGAACCTGAACATAGTTCTGTGCATTAATTGTGCCTTTCCAGACTTGCAAGCTGCCCATGCCACAAGCACTCATGCAACCCCATACCATCAGTGATGCAGGCTTCTGAACAGAGCGTTGATAACAACTTGGGTTATCCTTGTCCTCTCTGGTCCGGATGACATGGCGTCCCAGTGTTCCATAAAGAACTTCAAATCGTGACTCATCTGACCACAGAACAGTCTTCCATTTTGCCTCACTCCATTTTAAAAGACCCCTGGCCCAATGCAAACGTCTGAGCTTGTGGAGCTTGCTTAGAAATGGCTTCCTCTTTGCACTGTAGAGTTTCAGCTGGCAACAGTGGATGGCACGGTGGATTGTGTTCACTGATAATGCTTCCTGGAAGTATTCCTGAGCCCATTTTGTTATTTCCTTGACAGTGACATTCCTGTTTGAGGTGCAGTGACGTTTAAGGGCCTGGAGATCATGAGCATCCACTAGAGTTTTACGGCCTTGACCCTTACGCACAGCAATTATTCCAGACTCTCTGAATCTTTTGATGATGTTATGCATAGTTGATGATGATAACTTAAAAGTCTTTGCTATTTTACGCTTTGTAACACCATTCTGGTATTACTGCACTATCTTTCTGCACAACATGGTGGAATTGGTGATCCTCTTACCATCTTGGCTTCAGAGAGACACTGACACTCTGAGAAGCTCTTTTTATACCCCATCATGTTGTCAATTGAGCTAATTAGTGTTAACTGGTCTTCCAGCTGTTCATTATATGCTCAATATCCTTTTTCCAGCCACTTCTTGCTACTTGTCCCAACTTTTTTGGGATTTGTTGACACTGAAATTTTGAATCAACATATTTTTCCTTTAAAATGTTACATTTACTCAGATTAAACTTTTGATCTGTCATCTATGTTCTATTATGAATAAAATACTGACATTTGCCATCTCCACATCATTGCATTCAGTTTTTATTCACAATTTGTTTAGTGTCCCAACTTTTTTGGAATCCGGTTTGTATATGCTGGCTTTGAGAGATTGAATAAGCATTAAGTTTTCTGCATGATGACTAATCCCTCAAATATTGGAGGGAGTGTTTTTTTGTTTGTTTTTCACCTACTAACTAGTAGATTATAAGAAACTCCATTTTTATAACAGTAGCCTTTTTAATATGAACATTATCAATGACACTTTTTAAATAAAATATCTTTGATTTATAACTCTGTTTTTGATTTTTACCACAGTACCACTTTGATTTCCTAATATACATATGTACATTTAAATAGATACATGTGCTCATAATTTTAGTTTAAAATATCCTGTTAGCTCAGATTTATTAAAGGTAACTAAAATCCTTCCTTCTCACTTCTGTCAAGGAAGAGGTTCAAGTAAACCAAGTCCCACATTTCTATGCAGAAAGAATTTCTTTTAATACAATTATTAAATAATAATCCATAAGTAAACTTCCCCCCACTTTTCCAAGTAAAAATTTTAATTACCAACCTCCTGGGCTCTACATACTCTATGCCAGTGATTTTCAACTGGGGTTCCAAGGACAAGCCAGGGGTTTCGCAACATACACTACATACTGCGTGCAGGTAGGCAGGTTAGACGGGATACAGTCCCGATCGCTAACGTCGGTATTGTCTCTCAGTGATTGGGACCGTATCCCGGCTCACCTGCCTACCTGTAGTGTATCTACATAACGATGAAACACTAGAAAACAATCAGCACCTGCCATCGGTCCATAACACTGACTTGAGTTTAAGAAAAAGCTGAGTCTCTCTCTCTAAATCTGACAAACATTTACCAAACAGTCTTACAGGCTGGAGGAGCCAATAGAATCGAAGAAATATTTTAACCTTTTGGGTGCTGGGAAAAACAGAGCAAGAAATATAACTAGAACCCAACTGATTGTTATGGTCTTTACTTTGTAGGGATTTACTCAAATAGTTTTGGTCCTCTTGTTCAATAACAAACTGAAAGCAGGGTCTTTCCTGAGAATTCGTGTTTATTTACAGAAAACTTTAACAAAAATCCAGCTTGACTTGGCAAAACAATAAAAGAAAACATATAACATACGGTTTTCAGAATTTTCTCACAAACGTAAATGTCTTGTTATGAATCCCACTCCTTAGAGTCTCAGTGGTATTTCCAGTCCAACCACACCTCAGCCCATCCAGCCACACACTGAGAGAGAGACTCCCTTCTCTCTAGCTAAGCTTGTGCTTTTACCTACTTCACACAGGTGCACTAAATTTAGGAAAAGCCTGGGATGGAATGTAGGAGTGGCCTTCCCACCCAAAACTCTTCAGCCACTCCTAAACCCTGGACCCAAACTCCAGTCTAAACAACATCACTGACAGTTAACCCTGTCAGTTACGATTATTCCCAGAGTTTCATGCCACTGCTGACCAGAGTCTCCATGGCACATACATTCCATCCAGAACTCTCCCAAAAGACCTGCTTACAGCTTGTACACTTTCTGCAGTATACTGAGCATCTGCATACTGCGTGCGGGTAGGCAGGTTAGCCGGGATACAGTCCCGATCACTGTCAGACAATACCAACATCAGCGATCGGGACCATATCCCGGCTAACTTGCCTACCTGCACGCAGTATGTAGTGTACAGTACATACTGTGTGCAGGTACGCAGGTTAGCTGGGATATGGTCTCGATCACTGTCAGACAATACCAACACCAACTTCATCAAACTTTCTTTTCCTAATAAATAAATAATATAACCACATAGTGTACATGCACTACAATGTAGTGCATGCACAATATGCGATTATACTATTTCCATTTCCGTTCCAGAAAAATCTATTTCCGTTTCCGTTCTGAAAAAATTTATGTAGGGGTTCTGCCAGAAATCTGACAACTCCAAAGGGTTCCCCTGAAGGAAAAAAGTTGAAAAACACTGTTCTATGCAATATTTTAGGACTGAAACACACTCTAAGGCAGGGGTCGGCAACCTTTTGGGCTGAGGGAGCCATATACGTGCGGCTCCCTCAGCCCTTTTGAATCCGGAGCCGCTGACGTCACCAAGCGGCTCCGGATTGGCTAGCAGACGAAAAAACAACTTTGCTTTCCTGATTGGAAGTCCACTGTGGATGCGCTGAAATCACAGAATTTGACAAGGGAACCAGCCCTAGTGTGATATTGTTATTAACAAGTAAAGGTGACACTTGTGTGGCAAAATTCAAGGGAGTGTGTCTGTGTACACAACGATTATTCCAAGTGTTTATGACACAATGAGGCTGCAGTGCAACAGGGGACCCTCTGTGTGGAGTTGTACTCTATAACGCTACTCAGTGTGGCAGTACCCCCCTATTGTTTAACACTTACCAGACCTAGCTGGATTTTCTGCCTCCTTGGATGTGTCAGATTTTAGCACACGATAATCCACCTCGCTGGGATGTGTGGATCACGGTTGTGTTAACAATGATATGCCAAATGCGGTGATTCCTTCTTTAAAAAGCTTTTAATGGGTATTTTTCTAAAAAAAAACTATGCACAACAAAACAAATCTTAAAAAGTATAAAAAGTCCAATGTGGGAATGACCAGTGATGACTGGTGTGGTATAAGTATCAGTCTCAACGCGTTTCACCGCCTGACGTCAGTGGCTTCCTCAGGAGAAAAAATTGTATAAGGTTATCAGTGTGAGAATCGCCTTTTTAAGCGTTTTTTTGAAAATGCCGCGCTGTTCGGGTGACGTCACGGCGTCGGAACGTCGTGATGTGCGCAGTGTGTGACGTCAGTGCGTCTGGATTAGTCACCTGTGGGCGTACAGAGCTGCTGGAACGCAGGAAGTCCTGATGCGTTCCAGACCCTTCAATGTGCATTGCCACAGGCTGGCTAAAACTCCTCCTTCCAATGGGTTTGTCCTGGAGTCCGGAATCAATTGTGGCTGATATAGTAACATCACGGCTAGCTGATATCATTAAAAGGTACAGGAAAGGAGATCGCTAAGTTTTTTCATACTTAAAAAAGAAGTTTGTACCATATAAAAAAACGGATATACACCAATCCTATAATTGGAAGTGACTGCACCTGTCAATACATTAGTATTTAACAATTGGATGATAACATTAAAAGGCAATAAAATTAATATATAAACCAGTATATGGTCTAATGCTGCTCATAAGGAGTGTGAATAAGATTATATACATTTAACACACTTTATACATTAAAGTCTCTAATCCATTTGTTATAGGTGTTAAGTAAAGGAGACTTTTATGCGGAAAGAAATAAATAAAAATCTGACTGTGACAAAATAGATTTCTCCAATATTTGGATGATAAATTTCAAAAACCTTATTTGTTTATGATATATACGTATGGGTATGTGTAGTCTTTTGTAATACACCATGTTATTTGTTAGGAGTCAAAACGCTGCCAGGTCTAATCCAATGTTTAACCCCTTTGGTGCCAAGCAATCGCTAACAAATATCCAGTAAGTCTCTCTCTGTCTCAACCTGATAAATCTTTCACCTTCCATCAATTTATTATTGATTTGTTCAATACCAAATATTTTAAGGCCCGCAGGATTTTTATTGTGTTTATTGGTGAAGTGGGCCGATAAGCTATGGTTTTTCACACCATTTCTGATATTCCTGATATGCTCACCTAATCTAGTACCCAACCTCCTTTTTGTTCTGCCAATGTAGAGTTTACCACAAGGACAAGTTATACCATATATGACATATCTGCTGTTGCAACTGAATCTTGATTTGATCTTGAAATTGCTGGATAATAATCCACTCGGAGGGTTCTTTACTATAAATTTACAAGCATTGCATCTTTTGTGCTGACATTTATAAGTGCCTGTACAGTGATGTTGCTTCATTATGTGACTTGATTTCCTTTTTAGTCTTGAGGTGGCTATCTGCCCTTTTAGGCTTAAACCGCGTTTATAAATAAATTTAGGTTTTTCTGGTAATTCCTTCCCCAGTACCTCGTCCATAAGTAGGATGTTCCAAAACTTTCTGATGGATATTTCTATTGTCTTGGATCTATTTGTAAATTTGCTGATGAATGCAGTATCAAATTTCAATTGTTTACTTTCTTTATTGTTACCCTTGTTTAGCAATGTCTCTCTCCGAATGTTATCTACGCTTTTCTTAGTTTCAGTGATTAATGCCGGATCATATCCTTTTAGCCTAAATCTCTCACTTAGGTCTTCAGCTTGATTCATATAATCACTAGGTTTGGAACAGTTTCTTTTGACACGGAGAAACTGTCCATAGGGGATGTTTTTCAGCCATTTGTTCAGATGACAACTGCTTGCATTGAGCAGGCTATTTGTATCTGTGGGTTTTCTGAACAATTTGGTTTGTATACCATCTCTGTCGTGAAACAGGGTTAGGTCCAAGAAATGAATACTGTCTTTGTTATGCTCAGCTGTGAATTTCAAATTAAGGGTATTATCATTGATGTCCTTAATGAAATCCTCCACACTATCACTATTTCCTTTCCAAATGAATAACAAATCGTCTATGTATCTCCGATACAAAACAATATTGTTCCTGTATTTGCTTGAGTTCCAAATTTGCCTTTCCTCCCATGCTGCCATGTATAGGTTCGCAAAGGAGGGGGCAAATTTACTGCCCATGGCTGTCCCTTTTGTTTGTAAGTAAAATTTGCCCTCTAATGTAAAATAGTTATGTTGCAGGATGAAATTTATACAGTGGCAAAGGAACTCAATTTGTTCTTCTGGGTATAAATTCGATGTTTTCAACATAGATTCAGTTGATTGTATACCCAGATCATGGGGGATACTGGTGTACAAGGAGGCTAGCAACCCAGAAGCGCTGAGAGAGCTTTCTCTCTACAGAGCTTGCCAGCCTGTCAGACTGTAATGAGCGGTGCTTCAGGAGAGGGTCCACTGCTGAACTTTGGGGGCCCTGGAGCAGGCCTATTCAATTACTTTTTCTTCTGGGCCAGATTTGAAAATTTTGAGATGCCACTGGGCCGAAGACTCCTACTTATATTATTTCTTGAGACTTAACGCTAAATATGCTACCACCTGAACTAAATTATAAAAATAAATGAATTCACAATAAAGGCTTTATACTGCATCATTTATTGATTAGCAAAATAATTCAAGTCAGATGTTAACATTTGGTCCAAACTTTGACCAGAATACTTTTAACAAGGGTTAAAACGGCGATTTTCGTTGTCAATTTTACATTTCTGACCTGTCATTGACATCTTTTCGCAGTTGTCGTACTTGGAAAGAGTATTCTGGGCTGGTGTTACTATGGTACAAGGAGCGGTGCGTTCAAGTAGAAGAAGGGTGGGATTTTTTAAAACTCTCACAGCAGATACGATTTACTGTATTTTTCACTCCATAGGACGCACCTAGAATTTTATGGAGGAAAATAAGAAAAAAAAATATTCTGAACCAAATGGTGTGCTAAAATATTTAAAGGGGAAATAATGGTAGAAATGATATTAATATATTATAAAATATACCTGGCACTAGCTGTAAAGTCCTAACTGTCATGGGGATTGGAGCAGCTGCTCCATTAGGACTTCCCAGCTAGTGCCAGGTATTTACAGTATATTAATTTCATTTCTGTCTTTAGTTCCCCTTTTATAAAATATACCACTTCTCTCCTGCCTCCCCTGCCTGCCTGCCCTCCTGCCATCTCTCCCATCCTTCCCTCCCCTGCCATCCATCCTGCCTTTCTTTCCCATGCCTGCCCTCCCTCCTGCCATCTCTCTCATCCCTCTCTACTTGCCTGCCCTCCTGCCATTCCTCCCTATGTCTGTCCTCCTGCCATCCCTCCCCATGCCTATCCTCCTGCCATCCCTCTTCATGCCTGCCATCCCTCCCCATGTCTGCCCTCCTGCCATCCCTCCCCATGTCTGCCCTCCTGCCATCCCTCTCCATGTCTGCCCCCCCTCCCATCCTTCCTGCCCCCCTGCAGCCCTTACTTCAGCATTCCAGTTCTCAGCGTTTCTCAATGCTAAAGTAAGTTAAATGTGAAGCGCTCCTTGGCAGTTCGGGTCTTTCCGGCAGCTGTTGAATCCACAGCGAGTACAGCCGGAAATACCCGAACAGCCAAGGAGCTCTTTACATAAGTAAAGCTCTTAGAGGAGGCGCATCGCTGGAACGCTGGAGGAGGTGAGTCATCCATTTTCTTCAGTAAATGCAGCTGGACCAGTCAAAGGGGGTCCGCGGGCCGGATGAGGCCCCCGGGTCGCTAATTGAATAGCCCTGCCCTGGAGTAATGCATTGAATATTGATGTGTCTTTCCTAAACGTTACAATGTAGTTAAAATGTCCTTTCTTGTATATGCAAGTACACGCATGGTTATATACACGGATTCAGTCATTGCATTAGATAACGTTCTTCATCCTTAAATTCCTTTCATTCTTTCCTCTTTCTGTTACTTTGAGTTACATTGTTGTTAAATTATTTTAACAGAAAATCAACACAGAAGTGGGGTGGCAGAAAATGTGACTGCAGCCTGTGCAGATTCACAAGGGTCCTCTGAGGCAGGCTAGAGAGGACTCTGTGACAGGGACATATTGGTAGGTATGGTGAATGCAAGGCCTAAAAACTAACTTTTTATAAGGGCTCATTGTGGACTGTTTCATAAGTTTAATATTTCACTTGGCACTTTGTAAGGAGAAGCAACTCAATAATGAAACTAATCATTTAGAGAATGTACGACACTGAAATTGTCACAATATAAAATTGTATAAAATGCCCAAGTATTTCCCTTACTGCTGTATATAAGCTTGTCATCAGCCAATAAATTATGCCACCCTTAACTCTAAACTCTATATGTTATGTTCTACCCCATGCTTACCCATTTCCTGATTCAACCATTCCAAACCTTTCTTAAACAGGAAAACACAATATATTCCTAACTACACCCCAGTCATATTTTAATTTTGCAATTTTACCTGATTTGATCTCCTCGTTCAATGATTGGTACTTTCTTAGGATAAGTCTTATATTTAAGTATTCCAAAACTTGGTTTTCCTGTGTCTTTACTACACAGAAAGGCTAGAGTAAGACTTAGTATTTAACAAAAGCAGATAGAGAGATCATCACAGATATGAAATAGTTGCTTATTACATGGCTCACTCAAGGAGGTGTGAGGCAAGGATCATGGGAGTAGCTGAGCATGTCAAATTAACATTACTACAGCTAATAACTACTTTGTATACTTGCATACTTTGTGTGCAGTCAATGCACTGAGGACTCAACACCACAACTAAAACAAAAACATACGTTTCCATATGTGTACTGACCGCTCTAGCCTGGTGGGACCATCAATCGGGTGCTCCAGAGTCTTCGGACGACTTTTGGTAGCAATGGAACAAATTCTTCCTCCAGCACTCCGTTAGTAGTAAAAGTAATCCTTTATTATAGCCTTCTTAGCATGTCATAAAAACATATTAAAAGCAACCTCTGCCTACGCGTTTCGTGCGTGGCACTTAATCATGGCATGTTTGCTAAGTAAATACATTTAAATAGTATATTCACATTTGTTCCTGTTTGTCACCGAATGGTCAATCAAATCACATGGCACATTGCATCATATAGGCACAATGTTTATTGGACAGGATTACTTTTACTACTAACGGAGTGCTGGAGGAAGAATTTGTTCCATCAACACCACAACTACTTTATTTTTTTAATTGGTGTGCACTTTGTGTATTATTGAAGGCTGTGTGATTTGGTGACTTTAAAGAGCACAACATGTATAGAAAATGATGGACTCTGCCAGGACTACCCCTGCTGGCAATCAATTTGTACTGCATCCTTTACATATTTATCAAGAGATTAAATAGGTGAAAAATAAAAATAAAGAATTCTGTGTCAAAAAGGGTAAAAACATAAAAGAATAATAAGTTGAAAAAAAACATTTTATATTATACAAAATCCATTTTTAAAGCTGGATACATTGGAAAAAAAATCCAATTTTAGTGCTATACTTATTGAAAAAAAAACTGCAGTTTTAGCTCTGGGTCTCTTAGAAAAAAATCAGGGCTAGATAAATAATCCTCTTGATACATCTCTTATTCTTGTCTGAGAAAAGACAATAGAAGGGGACTTAAAGGATTGGAAGCATCTTCACTAAACCTATAAAGGGGAAAAGGCAGGAAAGTGATCTAAATCTAACACTACAATTTCTAATAAAAGCCTTTATCACAATTATTAGCAGCACTTTAGGATATGAAGATCAAAAAATGCAATCTAGTCTTGCTCCGTTTATGTCTAAAGTGTAGAGAGACTTGTGAAATATCAGTCAGACATAATGTGAAGTAAGCATATGTCAACCTGTGCAGAAGCCATAAATGTGGAATCCATTCAGTAATGCAAGTAAACTGTCACAGTATGTTCTTACTGGACTTTCTATTCTGCTTTTTGGAACTATACAACTTTTCCTTTCCTGTTTGGCTTCCCAGTTCTTTACTCACCCAGTCTATTCCTAGTGTTCCTGCCCTGGACATATCGCCATTGTGTATCATCTGGTTATCACTTTCTTCCTTCTACAATATAATCTCATTATTCTTGTCATTTTATGCTATTCCTGGCAATTAGTACATAGCTACATAGTTAATGAATAATCCTAGGCAGGACAGAATTTAAAACAGTTTGATAGACAGTTACTAAAATAAAGGCCTGGTGAGGAGGGGGATTTTGAGAGGTAACTTTGGTTCTTCATCATTTGCTCTGTTGTTTTGTAGGTAGAACTTGGAGTACCCGTAGACACTGCCTTGCTTTGGATGGAGGATTTGGTTTTATACAGTCTGTTGTTTCGTGCTTGCTGCTGACTTTACATGATTTGAATGGGAGTTGTTAGAACTTAGTTGTTTAAAACATCAGAGTCATCATTTTGCATTACAGCACACACCCTCTGCATTAAAAAAAATAATATGGGTTTGATATTGACAACTAAATAATAAAGCTCTAATTCAGTGCATTCTAGCTCTTTAGATTACCATAAACTCGGATTACCTAAATACTGAATCAAATAGTTAGTTTGACATGTTACTTTGTAATTACAACATTTTCATGGTCAATGCACATTTCTGCATATGTCAACTAAATTTTAAGAGAACTTCTTTTAACTGCTCACCTAAGCAGCTAACATGGTATGCAGTATAGCTGTGTGGCTTTACTTTGTTGAGACAAGTACAGTATAGGTGATAATTTTTATTGACTAACTGAATAGATAGTAAATGCAAGCTTTTGAGACTTCTTAGGTCTCTTCTTCAGGCATGGAGACCTAAGTAGTCTCAAAAGCTTGCATTTACTATCTATTCAGTTAGTCAATAAAAATTATCACCTATACTGTACTTGCCTCTATGGCTAACATGGTGCTACACTCTACTGCTTTACTATTTAAAAACCCTCTCTCTTCACTGTGTTTTATCCCACAACCTTTTAAAGCATAGCTCCACCATTGTCACAATATATGTACAGTATATGCTACAAGACAGGCAAATAAACATTTTCTAGAATTTTGCAATTTTTTGCAAACAGCAAAAATTGATTCCAGTTGATTCTTTTTTTAGAAAGTAGATGTACACTTTGCCTAATAGTTATCATTCTTTAGAAATGTATTTACATTTATTAACTGTCCAGCTTTCAGCAGTTATTTGACAGAGAATTGTCACTGTTAAATAAATGATCTTTGCTATATAATTTATACACTTTTCACTTTTTGACTTTTTTGTATGAATAGCCATTTCTTACATCCCTTACTCTCTTACTTCCTCTTCATTTGATCAGCATAAAATCTCATGTTACTGACTTGATCCCCAGATTTGATAATCATAAAGAAGCAAGTAGGCAGCAGCTTTTGAACTCCTGTAAGTTTCTGATTGGTTACTCAGAACTCTATAGTTTTCATTTTTAATCGTTGGCTTAAAATTTCAAACTGAACTGCTAAAGAAGATGTAGGTGACAGAGAAGGAGCATCTAAGTGCTTATATAACTGAAAAGAGATGGAAATAAGTAAATGAAATATATTGCAAAAGAATATAACAGTAACGAATGGACAGACAAATAACTGTTGGAGGCTGAGCTATTCCCTTAATGGAAATCAGAAGGAATGCATTCAATTTTGCCCCATACTCCAAAATATTAATGAAGTGGAGTCCTAAGAGCAATGCCAAAATTCAGTGTGAAAGGTTTGAATTTTATTATATATTTATTAAATAAGATCTATTCAATTTTAACACAAGCTTCCAACATTGGCAGTTCCATAACTGTTTTAATGGTAGGTTTTTCTCAACCTAATCCTTTTTATACATTGAATTTTTGCCTTAAACTAAAAGTATTAGAGAAATTTTATAAATCCTTCAGATTGTTAAAAAGAGTGTATATAAGAAATTCATGCTTTGCTTTTTCAGTGTATTCAGTTAAGGATCAGTATATAGAAGGAAATTAACAGAACAGCCGTGTACATTTTCTGGGATTTGGGATAGGGTGGGAGATTGTTTCACAAGAGGTATGTTAAATGGAAAGCCTGATAGAAAATAAGACTATCCAGTCTGATTTTCCACTGGGTCGAACCTGGTTGCCATCCTGACTTTATTTGAGTTTAGGTCAATGGTGAATTGCCTTAAATTGTTTTAGAAATATAGCTCTGGGACTTACTCATCCACAATATTAATTTCATGTTGGACTTTCCATTTTAAAAAAATGATATAGACATACTATCGGTGTTTAACAAAACAAGTTGTACACCCTCCAAACACATACAGTGGGGAAAAAAAGTATTTAGTCAGTCATCAATAGTGCAAGTTCCACCACTTAAAAAAGATGAGAGAGGCCTGTAATTGACACCATATGTAGACCTCAACTATGGGAGACAAACTGAGAAAACAAATCCAGAAAATCACATTGTCTGATTTTGTAAGAATTTATTTGCAAATTATGGTGGAAAATAAGTATTTTTCAATTTCCTTTGGTCTGTTGGTAGAAGTCATTATAATTCACTTTTGATAATCATTTCAATCTTTTAATCTTATGATTAATCATTCTTAAAATCTTCAAAGATATGGGTCTTTCTACTATCTCCCCAGTGTGTATATATAAACGAATATGCATGCAAAATTGATTCTTAAAAAACTGTGAGAAATAAAATACCTGTTTTCTAAATATTACAGGTTAATTGCAACTCCAACGGTATTATAAATTTGCTAACATATTATTGTACTTGTAAGCATACTTCTTAAGCTGGTCCCAAGGGTCACTGAAAATATTAGGCACACAGAAAGCTGCTAGGCTTTTTGTCTTATAAGAGCAAAGATATGTGATACAGCTAAAAGTCATTGGGACAGGGGAGCCACTTAGCTTACATCTGTCAAATCATAGGATATTGATCTCAGATATTGGTCTCCTGACATGGAAATGAGTAATGCAGAAGAACACCCTACCCATCTCCTAGGAGCATATAGAATTTCTATTATTCAAAGACTGTGTAAAGGTTATAGGTATTAAGCACACATAGATTGCTTTAAGCATTCTAATTATAGCGCTATTGCTGTTTACCATGGCAAAATCATTCATGCTGGTGCCACTTAAGACACGTTTATTAAATACGCATTGACTGCAAATGAAATTCTATGATATACCATTAGATATCAAGCTTCTGAGTAAAGATTTGAGTGCTCACAGAGAAAATCTATCTCCCTTTCTTTATTTTTACTAGCAGAATTATCCCTGTTGCTATATAATTGTAGTTTATAGACCACATGATTCAGTTAGTAGGAAATAGACATGTGCTCCAAATCAGTCCATTGAGCACTTTTATTACTTCCTAAATCCATGACGTTATAGTACACATCTTGCAAGTACATCAAAGCAGCAACCAAGTGACGCGTCTAAGTGTGTTTGGTTCTAGCAGAGGTCTCCCAAATTAATGTATAAACACAATGTTCCATCCAGTAGTAGAAAACTAGTTACAGTGGGAAAAAAAAACATTATGTGATCTTAAAGGCAAAAGTAAACGATGTGGCAAATATTCTCATGGTCAATGTGAAATATTCAAGGAAACAATGAAAAACAAAATGAAACTGAATATGTGCTGACCTGCTCTATGTACACCATATGTGTAAGTAGCATTCTTATATATCAATTATAAAACACAAGTTATTTTTTATGTATTATTTGCTGGTGTGTGTGTATATATACACTGTATATATTTACGTATATAAATAGCTGATTATTTAAAGTTCATTCTGTAATTCATTATCTTACAGGGTGGTTAAAGAAGAAATCTCAGATGACAACGCCAAGCTTCCATGTTTTAATGGCAGGGTGGTGTCCTGGGTAAGTGCTTTCCTGCATGAGAAAGGTGCATGGCAGTGGGATAGGAAATGCACTGTAATTACTGTTACTAGCAACCGCTCCACTGGCAAAAGAGAAAGACTCACTGATAAAAATAAAACAGTCCTTTTATCCAAAAGAAGTCTCAGTAGTGAGTGCTGACTAGCAAAGGATGAAGTTCACACTTGTAATAACATGAAGTGCGATGGAGAAACAGTGGAATTAAGGCTGGTCATGTGACCTTATGAAACCAAATGAAACAAAAACAAAATATAATACAATAACAGCATATAATAAAAACCTCTTTTGATGAATTAAATAATAAAAAAAAATACAAATACGTTTCCCCTGTAGTACTCCATAAAACCTGGGCTCCATGAGAAGCTAAAAGCTTGAAGTTTTGATTTGTATTTTAGTCTTTATTAGCATGTTTTTTTGAAGAGTAAAAATTGTCCAGGTTTAAATACATTGCTGATATTTTTGCAGTTTAATAAATCCCATCAGTTGTTTCAGTGTGTGCCTGTTAGTGTGTTTCTTTCATTGTGTACCTGTCAGTGTGTGTCTCTCAGTGTGTGCCTCTCAGGGTGTGTCTCTCGGTGTGTCTCACAGTGTGTCTTAGCCAGTGTGTATCCCTCAGTGTGTCTCATATTGTGTGTCTCTCAGTGTGTGTGTTAGCTCACTCTCTTCTGTTTATCCTGCAGCTGGTGTTGGCTGAAAGTTCCCACTCAGATGGTGGATCTCAAAGCAATGAAAGTCGCACAGATCTTCCTCCTCCTATAGAGCGAACTGGGGGTATTGGAGACTCACGTCCACCATCTTTTCAGTAAGGGACCTAGAGTTATTAACTTTTTGAGACAGTGTGAGTGAGAATAAATAAACCTTATTCAAACAAAACTTGACATCCTTATTACAAGAATTGCTCATTGTGCCGATAATCCAAAACCTTCAGAAAAGAGACCCCATTGCATTAGCCTGACAGTTATTCCTGCATAGTACAAAAAGAAGAAGATATATGTTAAGAACAGCAGTGTTCCAAAAGCAATTGGGCACCTAAACACCTATACTACTCTCACTATTGTCTTAATCTGTCTTTCTAAATTTGTAGAAATAATTTAGACTGAACATTTGCTGTCTATGTAACAGTACAATTTCTACTTGCTGTAAAATACAATGGGGCTCCCTCAGGTCCCTGGTCCTGGTTCATTTAGTTCCTCTGCATCCTCTGCACTCTGCAGTTATTCCGCTGCTTGAGAAGAGGTGCAAGTGTAAAAAATAATCACTTCCCTCTCTGTACTGTAATTGCTCTTATTTATGGGTAAGATCTGCAGTTTTCTATTTGTAATCCATAAAGTTCGACCTGTGCAATCTCCATTCCATGTTGTTCAATAAAAAGTATTTTATGCTAACCTCCACGTTGAGTGGATGTTGTATATGCTGCAATCATTTTTTTTTAATTGATTTTACAAATAGAAAATATGAATAGTGGACAAATATTTATCACAGGGGATTAACTGAGTCACTTTAGTGAACGCTCTTGTAAAGTTCACTTGTTTGCAATCCCCTCTAGGCACTTCAGTGGTTCATTTGAGAGCCTGAAAGCAATTTTAATTTCTAAAGATATGTCTCTCAATCATATGTTATATCTTCTATCTCTGATAAATTTGACTGGAGTCTTTTCACAATGTGAGAAAGGGATTCATGCTGATTCGCTAGGTCATTCTGTGCATTGACTAGCTTAGTCATCTTTTTCTCTGAGTGATCATTGTGCCCTCCTAGTTCTGCTAGCTCTTTGCGTAGTTCTTGGAGCATTTCTCTAAAATCAGTCTGAATATGAGAACATAAAGTTTTTAGCATGTGCTGCAGCTTATCTTCTGTAATTTGTGAAGAAAGCTGCTGACCTCTTGTGTTTGACTCCAACGTTATACTTTTAGGGGGTTATTCACTAAGGTGTGAATTCGACTGTCGAATTCGTAAACAGCAGATTCCCATAGTAAATCCACTACAATTTCCCCATTGTAAAGTCACAACAATTTTTTAATGTTAAGATTGAGACAATTTTCCCATAATAAAGTCGCAACTGCGACAATATTCTCATTATAAAGACAAGACTGTGACAGTAGCAGCCTAATGTGACTGTCTTTATCTGGCGAATTCGCACC
Source organism: Pipa parva (assembly GCA_019650415.1). NCBI lineage: Eukaryota > Metazoa > Chordata > Amphibia > Anura > Pipidae > Pipa > Pipa parva. The sequence goes on from WMED01001533.1 coordinate 18,625, forward strand.
TATACGCAACAATTTGGACTTTAGTGAATAACCCCCTAAGTTGGAGAAGTACTGCTCTAGATGTTATCTCACCCTGTTGATCTGCCGCTGTGTGCATAGAGCGCCATACATAAATAGTTGTCAGCTTAAGTGTGGAGTCCATTTTCTTCTGTTCCCCCATTCTTAAATGTTTCTGAATTAAGTTTGTTAGGGTATAGAAAAGGGTTCACAATGGCTCTTTTGATCGGGTAAAATGTTTACCAAAGTGATAGTTGTTAAATAAATGTCCATTCAGTAGCGCTGATTAGCCATGCCCCCTGCTTGATGCAATTTTAATCTGCAGGAAAAAAGGCAGGACCACTCAACTACTGGGACAAGGGTATAAAGCTGCTTATTGCAGAATGTCGCACACACACTGTTTGGGATGAAATATCACTCTTCCTCAAGCAGTTTTAAACTGGTCATTGTACCTTCCTTGAAATATGTGTGGTGTGGTCATATATACCTCAAGACAGGGTTAGCGTTTGGTATGGGTTTTATGGGGGTGGGATCAGCCTATCCTTGTAATTTACATCTTACATACAAAATCACAGAGTGTGGGCCATAGGGAGCCCATTATTACCAACCACTTTGGTGTATGTGGTTAAAGTCCCCTTCAGCCAAGCATGATTTGCAGACTTTAGTAACTCAACCATGCACAGCTATGACTTGATTTATTTTCTGTGCCACATTGGTGGTGTTTTGAAAGGATAGGTTTAATTCTAGCAAGAAGACTAGTATTTGAAAACGCTCATAGAAAGAACCATATTAATATTTTGAAATAAAAGAATAAAGGCTGTGATATTAGTTGTATACATCTATGTATTTACCTTTTAACTGTAAACATCAGCTATTAATGTGCATTTCCAGTACACCGGCTGTACAGGGCATCTGCAATGCGTAATTCCATGCCACCCACTTAAGCAGTTGTTTTCATATCACTATGGGTTGTCTCTACAGATTTACATGTTTCATTTGTCCATACTCCTGGTTGAGTATGAGAAACCAGAACTGTTCTAACCTTCATTGGATGTAATATAAATAGCAATACAAAATATGATTTCTTTTAAATAATTTGCTGTTCCTCATTTATGTTGTAAAGGATTGTGAACCCATTATCGCTTTTTGTTACAGCCCCAACGCAGGTAGTAGTCGAGACGGATTAGACAATGAGACCGGCACAGACTCTGTTGTTAGCCACAGGAGAGATCGGCACCGGAGGAAAAACAGAGAAACACATGATGATGGTACAGTACTTTTTTGTTCTTCTGCTGGATAATGTCTTTATGATCTGTTTGTAAAGCATAAAAATCTCTCCATACTTTTATCTGTCTGCAGAATTTATCCAGACTAAATCATTTTCATATTTACGTATATAAAACTGTGAAAAGAATTGTCAAAAAGTTAAAGAAACCCACAAAATTGGTGACTTCAACTGCGTAAACCTTCTTTTTCCAACAACTTTTTCTAAAGTATTTTGATATATAAATATGCTTATACTTGGTCTGAAGAGTCAAAACTATAATTCTAATTGTAGTGAAATATTTGGTTTCCAAATGAGTCTGCTTAAGGAATTTGGGTGATAAAAGAGCACCAAAAATCAGTATAGTTACCTTTGTATTAAAGGGGCACTATAGTGCTGATATAACTGCACACATACATATAAAACTCCTTTATACTAAGCCAATAGCTGACACAAATAGTTAAATTATCATTTAGGGAAGAAATAATACTTGTAGTTTCCTTTACTTAATTAGTTTTCCTGAGAGGTGACATTTTCCTCCCCCTGCTCCCCCTCCTCTTTCTTTTCTGCAAGTCAGGCAACAGGAGAATAAAAAGCTGCCTGACTGCTATTGGTTAAGCAGTGTGGTGACCTTTTGACCACATAAATTAAGCTTGTTTACAGGAGATTACAGAGGGAAAGATAACTTGTGCTCATGTGCTAAGTAGTAAGTAGGGTACCTTTTCATGGAAAACTGGCCAGTACACATCACACATGCATTTCCTGGTGCAGGAGTTTATCAATGCTGCAAACTCAATCATTCTGCGTCACATGCAACAACTACTGGGGAAAAACACTTCCCACTAAGGTATAGTGCATATGTAAAGATGTATTTTGATTGTAGTTCCCCTTTAAGTACTATCATTACAACAGTATGTTCAGCGCTGTTTTTCAACAGATGTCTCTCTGCCTTCCAGTTAGGAGACCCTGGTCTTAGCTCATACCTGTCTGTAATGGGTTGAGTGCTTAGTAAATGGAGTAGCAAGCCTCAGGTTTATTCCTTACAAACTGATATTTATTAAAATGAATGAGTAACTGACTATTCTCATAAAATCTATACCCACAGAGAAGTTCCCTTAGGAAATGCTTTCTGGAATATTCTGCATAGTGGATACTAGGGGGGGTTATTCACTAAGGTGTGAATTCGACTGTCGAATTTGCAAACAGTGGATTCCCATAGCAAATCCGATACAATTTCCCCATTGTAAAGTCATGACAATTTTTTAATGTTAAGATTGCAACAATTTTCCCATAATAAAGTTGCAACTGCGACAATATTCTTATTATAAAAATGCGACTGCGACAGTAGCAGCCTATTGCAACTGTATCTGGTGAATTCGCACCTATAAGCAACAATTCGGACTTTTGTAAATAACCCCCTCGGTGTCAAATGTATCTCAATGTGCTTCAGAGTTAAAAGTATTTAATTCTGTGCTCCACTTATATAGATTCACTAAGTAGAATATGACAGATAGATTTTCGCCTATGGAAATATTCTTTCACACTGGACAGGAATGTGCAAGTATAACAGGGAAAGCTAGAACAAAACAAAGTATTTAACAAGTACCACTCCTTTCTCACATGTGTAACTGATAATAAACCCTCTGAATGAAAATATCTGGAAATATAGCAGTATGCTGATATAGCAACATTATTTTCCATAAAAAAAACACTTCCAAATAGCTGCAGTAGTAAAATCATAGTAACATATGGAACAATTAGAAATCCATTTGACAACACAAGCAGCAGGCAGGTATATTAAACAGTAGCCAACGGTTGCTAAAAACGGGGCTGTGCCTAAAGTTAGCTGTGCTATATAGTACTGTAAAATGAAATATACAGGAAACTATGGAAATATAGCATTTTATTTAATTATATGTGCCTACTATAGCTTATTGTATATACAGAACATTCCTTATCTTCATAGGTAGTATGCCTATATACACAAGTTAAGTTGTTAGTGTGTGGTTTGGCTAAAGATGACTTGTGCTTTTATTGTTTGGGGAAGGGTAGTAATAGAGTGTGTTCTCAAGAGATTTTAATTACATGATAATTGTTTTTGTTTGGGGGGACAAGGTGTAGGCTGTTCTACTTAATTAGATGTTTCACAGCATGCATGGGATAAAATACATACAACTACGAAGTCACAAATTCACTTCTCCTTATTCATGAAGTAGCAGTCAGCGTCAGATGCCGTCGCATGCGTAATGCGACGTAGTCAGTCGCACTATAGTAGAATGAGAAGTCATGCGGAGTGAGGAGGACAACTCCTCCAGTGAAGGGCAGTGACATCTCATCATATCCCACTAACTGTATAATAAGTGAAATATACTTATTTTTATATGTCACCTTGTGCCTAGCTCATGTTTGATAGTACACTAATTTAGTCGCAGTCTCCATTATTAGTTTTGAATGAATAGTCGCCGAGACTAGAATCACTTTAAAGCGCTCGCTTTAAAGGACATCAGCGAGTGCATATCAGTCAGTGCGAAGTGAGGTGAAGACTCCGCAACTCACTTTGCACTATCGTGAATTCCTCCCAAAGTGTTTTCCAAAGCATCAGACAAAATGATGGTTTTCAACCAGAATGGGGGGTGATGGTTGCTTTAAGTTATAAATGGCTAGCTCTAATATCAAAAGTAGCTGTTTATAGGAGTATAAATTACAGAAACATTACTACAAATTGCGTTACTACTGTGTATTAAAAAGAGATATTTCACTGAGAATTTCCAGTGCTGCAATAAATCCATTCCTTTTAAAGGCCAACATTGTCTGTATCCACTCTATTTTACAGTCTAAAATAGAGCTATATATAATAGAGCTACATAATAGAGCTATATAATAGCCACGGGGAGAGCTACTGTAAGGAGTAAGATTAAAACCACCTGTGGAACAAGTTCTAAAGCAATGAAATATAAACATCTATAACACTCATGCACTGGCAATTCTTTGATTTAATTTAGCGATGATAGATCTAATTCCAGATAGCTGTAAGTTTTACATAATTTTTTTGGCATCTATTAGTTCCTTTCATTTATATAAGATGACTAACTACAGATGTTTCTCTCCAGTATGTCCAATGCTGTGCTGATGCACAAGTATCTGTGTTCAGCTAGTTCTAACACTGTTGCTTCTACATCCTACAGAGTTTCTCACAGAAAGAATTTCATTATTTAAGTGTATTTGTGGCACTCTCGGTTGCTACACTCCAAGGGGGTTATTGACTGAAGTGAGAATTCGACTGTTGAAGTGAATTCTGACCACTTTGGGTGGCTACGCCCTGATTCTCTACTCCTTATTCACTAAACAGAGGATTCCCATATCACAGGGGTAGGAAAACCACGGCTCTGGAGCCAAATGTGGCTCTTCAGCCTCCTAGTTGTGGCTCTCTTCTGCCTTGAAATGAGGAATAAAAATATACGGTAATGCTGTATTATTATTAGATAACCATTGAAATATACTAATTTTAGACTACTACACTATCCAGGTAGTAAATGTATATTATGAAATGCTATTCAGCTATGTAAGCTTAATTGCAGATTTGTTTTTCAACAGGGTAATTAGTATGTTTTTTTAAAGAAGATTTTGTAGAGTTTGTTACATGATGATAGGAGATTATTGGAGTTAGCTCAGCTGTCACTCTTAAGTGTGGGTTTTAAAGCAAACCATTTTTGACAGAATATTTCACAGCCATTTGAAGTGGTAGAAGGATTTTCTCACATATGGAACAAAGTGTTAAGAAGTGAAATATCAACAATGACAGAATTTTGGCTCAAGGAAACGGGGAAAAGATGACAGATAAGCAATGCATTTATTATTATCTGCAATCTGCAACCTGCAAAGTGGTTTTTAGTATAATCTTGTTTGAAAGATGTAATAATAATCCGTTCTGGCATATACCTAAATAATAGGAAGTTCCAACTTTGTCTTTAATATTGCAAATACCTATGCACCACTAAGAACACTTTCTCTTAATCTTTTTCTAAATCTAATCTCTGTTTTTTTAAATGGGAGGAATATTAACCCACAATGGTAGTTGGAGCCAAAGTTTATCTCCCCTTGATTTTTTTAAATAATTATTTGATATAATGATACCAAGCCTCTCCAACCTGCACAGTAGGGAATGCTGGGAGTTGGAATGCCAGCTGGGGGTGCAGGTTGAATATTCTTGTAGTAATTACAAACAAATCAGAACACTGTGCGCAATGCAAACAAATCAGAACACTGTGCACAATGCAAACAAAAGATGAGCGCTTGCACAGACCAGCACATTAGTGATGAGAATAGGCCAGAAAAAGAAAACCTTCCCTCAATAGAAAATTACCCACATAGCCCACAGCCCATGTATATGTGTATATGCCTATGCTGATCAATATACATATATATATATATATATATATATACTGTACCCATTTCAACCCACAATTACTTTTTGGGATCAAAATACCCATTTCCACAGCACAATGTGTTTTTAAAGGAAAATTAAGTTCATAAAGATCTAAAGAAAGGTTTAATTGTAGAAGGCAAGGTGTTTACCAGTCACACTGTCTGTATGCGTGCACCTGATCATTATATCTTTATGAGCTTGTGAGGTGTCACATTCTGAAGCAATAGGTGTTGGAGTTGTGCCCCATCTTTTGCAGCTATAACAGCCTCCATATTTCGGGGAAGGCTTTTCCCAAGATCTTAGTGTTTGTTTGTGGTGGCCTCATATGGTACTCTATGATGGAGCTGTTGTCTTTTCTAGACAGTTCTACTTCTCAGTAACTGCTTACAGTAATTACTTCTCAGTAATAATACTTACAGTTGAATGGGGCAAATCTAGCAGAAAGTTCATGGGCTAGAATTAAAGGTGGCATCCTATGACAATGTCATGATTAAAATCACTGATTTCTTTAGTACACGCCATTCTAATATCAGTGTTTGCCTATGGAAATTGCATGACTATGTACATAGGTGTGCGCAGGCCATTTCATTAGGGTGTTCCCCTAAAGGGAAAAAATCTTAAGGCTAGGTTCACGCTGGCATTTTTATATGGGTTGTATCATCCTGCGTGCTGCCATTAGGGTGTGCCCGGGCACACCAGGCACACCCTGTGCGCACGCCTATGACTATGTGCTTGGTTTTCTGCACATGTTTACATCTAAATTCAATACTTCCATACATACTAAGTAACTCAGTTTCAGTGTGACGTACATGGAAAGGGATAGAGATTTTATTAGAGTAGGCCCATGATTTTATAGACTGTAATGTTGTCATCTACAGAACAGTTAGTGTGGCCCAGGCTTTGGAGCAGGGGCCTGCAACCTTTTTGGCTGAGAGAGCCATATAGTGCATCTCTGCTCAGCCCTTTCAAATCCGGAGCCGCTGACGTCATATGTGACGTCACATAGGTGACGTCAGCGGCTCTGGATTGGCTAGCAACCTGGAAGCGTGGTGACATCAGCGACTTCGAATTGACTAGCAACCCAGAAGCTCTGAGAGAGCTTTATCTCTACAGCGCTTGCTGGCGATTAGTCAGCAGACTGTAACAAGCGGTGCTTGCATGTGAGCATCGCTCGTTACAGTCAAAGAGCCAGATGTAGCCATCAAAAGAGCCATATCTGGCTCGAGAGCCATAGGTTGCTGACCCCTGCTTTAGAGTAAGATAGAGGAACAGCAAATTGAAGGGATATTATGTGTCTCTCCATATAATATATATTTTTCTATTTTAGGAACAGCGCTTTCTGATTGTATGTTTAGTAAAAAGTGATGACTTTATTTTTTTTATATTGGACATACATTTCATTATAAGATGACTAAAATGGTGTCTGTCCAGAGTCATCATCTTAAAGTATCTGTTTCCTGTAGAAGATTTCCGAGCAGATGGCTGATCACAAGCAGTCCACAATATTTCCTCCAACATAATGATTTCCAGTTTGGTTTAGGTTTCTATATATTCTCATGGGAAAATGCCTTCTGCTTCTTTTTCAAGATGCAAGCTGATGAGATCATTATTTCAAGTATTGGATTGCAAAGCTTTGGTTTTGAATATAAAATGTATCTTTAAAACAGAATTATAATTCAGGTAATAGCAAGCTCACACTTCCATATCTTGCAGTTTTAATACTATTCTTCAAAGGTAGGTCAGTAAATTGCTGGAATATATTCAGTAATATATTCATTAGTAATAATTAGATTTGTGGGGTTAGGAACCTTTCAGTATAAATATATAAGGCCTTATTGACTAAAGCATGAATTCACATGTCAAATTTACTTCACTATAAATCGATTTGCATTGCAAAAATAGTCGCTAATTAATTTCTCCTTATTGATGGAGCTGCAGATAGATTTATCAAACAGGCGGACTGCTACAGACGCAGTCGTATAGGAAATGTGGCAAAGTCAGTGGAATAGAAGTAGGATGCAACGTCATGCGGATTGATGTGAATTCCCCCAGTGAAGTGCAATGACATCATCCTCACCATATCCCACTAACCAGTGCTTTTTTTGTAAAAAAATATTTGCCGGTACTGCTCCTAACTCAGCACTAACACAGCCAGCCACTGTCTGTCTGAATGACCTGATCAGTCATCAGATTTTCCGGTACGTCGTACCGGCTCGTACCACCACAAAAAAAGCACTGCCACTAACTGTATACTGTATAAGTGAATAATACATCTGTTTCTATGTCACCTTGTCCCTAGTTCATGTTAAGTAGTAGACTAATTTAGTCGCAGTCTCCTTTGTTATTTTTGAATACTTTATGCCACAATGGAGCCCGGCCATCAACCTCCCAATTCGCTGCTCTGATGCAGAAAAGTCAAACAGGTGAATTCGGAGCACTAAGCCTTGTCGAATTTACGACTGCAGTGATTAACCAACGGCAGTTGGTGAAAACAGGATGCGCTAAAAAAAAAATATATATATATATATATATATATATATATATATATATATATATACTTTGTATATATATATATATATATATATAAACACACAAGTGCCAAAAAACTCTGTATGTGAAAAGTGATATAATACAAATAAATACCCAAAAAGAAATATATGTATATAAAAACAATAAAAATAAAAAATGTGTGAACTCAGTCCCAAAAAAGTCCAAATAATGCCCGTGTGAATATTTCTCTTCAAAACATGTGAATTTTGCAGCCCTTCTTCTTGGGTGTACGCCTGACACCCTGCTCCTCCACACTGTGTAAAAAAACGAATCTACGAAAAAAGCGCAAACAATTCGCACTACATAGTGCATCAACCAGATAAACAAAATGTTGTAGTGA
>WMED01001534.1:15692-26457 GCA_019650415.1 Pipa parva
AACAGGAGAGTAAGAGATAGAGAAGTTGAGAAGGTGATGGTCTGAGGGAGGGAAAGGGCTAATAGTAAGTTCAGAAACAGAAGCGTTTTTGGTAAAGAAATTTAGCAAGAAAATGCGTTGTCATTCTTAATAGAGCTACGTGCAGAAGTTCATACATTTACTTTAGAGCAGATGCCCATACTTTTATGGCCTCGGGGCCATATAAAATTGCAACATGCGTGTCACGGGCCGCTTCAAAGTCGCAACTTTTAAAATCGCGACCGCGACAAATTTAAATTACCAGCTGCGACAATTTTCCAAAGTAAAGTCATGACTGCGACAATATTCTCATTATAAAGACGCAACTGCGACAGAAACAGTCTATTGCGGCTGTCTTTAGCTGGAGAATTCACACTTATACACAAAATTTCGGATTTCAGAATTCGGGCCGCAGGCCGGACAGCACCGGCCCGCGGGCCGTAGATTGGGCATCACTGCTTTAGAGTATTGTGCCAGAGATACCAGCTATACAAGGCGGGAGGAACTAGAACAAATTGAGGTCAACAAATTGCTGCTATACTGAGAATTACCAACGAACTCCTAGAAATCATGTTAGTTGCCAAAAAAGCAAAGGACAATTGATTTTTCATGATGATGGGATATTTCCCAAACTGGTTTTAATAGCTGTTTTTATTTCTTGTTAATTCTGTGTTCTGCCTTAATATTATTTTTGATGTGATGGCAGCAGTACTGTATACTGTCCCTTTAATGGAGTTAAATCAATTGTTTTGGCTTTGCCACTTGCAGTAACACAATTTTGTCATGACTAATTTTTCAAATACACTACTGCAACATGCCACATCACCCCAATGACCCAAAGAATTAATAATTAGTAATCTAGTACATGAGAGTTTGTCTACAACTGTTTAAGTTCCTAATGCCATTGTGTTATATTGTAGTCTGAAAAAGAAAATGTCACGTCTAAATTGTGAAAAAAAAAAGTAATTAGATTAGCAAAGACTAAATAAACAAACAGACAATACTACCCAATGCAAAATGGCAAAGGTATATTTGCCCTTTCATATGGTACATGCTTAATGCAAAAACAGCAGTACAGAAAACAGATTTGTTAAGATTCCCAAAGCACAGACTACTGGTTACCTATGCATTGTAGTATGTTAAAGGAATAGTAAAATCAGCAACAGTATTTGTCCATTTAATTGGTACTATTAATTTATATTACTTTTATTACATAGATTATTTACTCATCAATTTCAAAATAAATGTGCTATTATTTACATAAGCCATTGATTTCACTTATACCCTTTGCTGATCAGAATGAAATTTCAAGTAAAAAAAACATAACTGAAATTTAATAATTTTATTTATAAAGCGCCACAAATTTACGCAGCGCTGTACAATTCAGCAATGCCAGTACAATGGAGACATTTTTTCCATGGTGTTCTACAGAGTATTGTTGTTCCTTCCAAGAGGTTAAATGGAGTCACCCACAGAGAATTATCAATACTCATTCACCATCTGTTCCCCCAGCTTCACTGGGAATTAAACTTAAAAGACAAAATTGATGGAAAGTGTCTTTCTACAGGGAGTGGACCTCAGGCCCAGCTGACACAGTAAATATAGGTAAATATAGGTAATCATCAGCCATCATGTTGTTTTGATTCATGATCTATATCTCCACCAATTGAAATGAGCCACTACTTCTTAAGCGTAAGGTCAAAGGCATGCTCACAGCTTATGGGATTTATCTCAAATAACTAGACTGTGATTAATGGCAAAATCAGGCTGCGTGTCCAGAAGTAACAATTCATATAATTAACATTGCCATTATGCTACTATTATCCTAGTAGAATTCAAGCCTCATAGTTTTATTGGCCACTAGAGAAAACAGAGAAGCAGTCATTAGCTGCTATTGTCAGAAATACTTGTGTAAGAATCTACAATATGTAGACATGAGTTTTATCTGGGTATAAACAGACACCCAGTAACCAGTCAGCGGTAACCTAATATACTGTATATATAATGTTAATGCAGTGAAATGCAGTGCCCATCCATTCCACTCACATGATCGTAAGTTACTAATCACATGACACATGATGATATTCATCTTCAACTGGACTGAGAACCACTTTTGGAAAGTAATGATAACTTTAAATGATGATTTTTCTTTAGCAAAGCTTTCTAATTCCTCACAATGTATAATTTGTATGCTACAATTTATCAGGTCAGTGGATCCAATACATGCAGTATTTACTGTATTATAACTTGTCCAATGCTAAAGGTCTGTATCTTCATCTCAAACCGGGCTGAGGACAATTGTGGTGTCAGTAGGCTTCATTGGTGATGCACAACATACTGCATGGCTGAAAGCATCAGCAGACTGTAAACCATGAAATTAGATCATGGAAAAATGGGGGAAATATGCGATGACTGTCAACCTTTTAGTTTTCTAATCACTTCTCATGTCTCTTGTTCGTTCATTCATTCACTTATTTATCAGAAACCAACTGATTTACAATTTATTTAAAAATGTCCATCCTATCAGTAACCTATTGGAGTATGAGTAATGACCAAACAGCCTAGGGAAGTTATGAAACAACTTGACAAGTTCTAAAAGCCCCTAGTTAGTTATGTGTTTTCATGTGATAGTCACAGTCTTCATTGACCTTTGCATATTCCGGAATGGCCTAAAGTATAGTTCCCTGGTGTTTCCTGTAGAAATGAGATGCCCCTAGGCTTATCATTTCTTATCATTGCCTTGCTTTATTTAATGCGGGAAGACAGGTCATTCTACTTTCCTTGGCAGGCAGACAGATGTGACTAATCTGAGATCATTCTATAAAGGTCCCATGAGGGGCACTGACTGCAATATGTAGGTTTTCTCACACCTATCAAGTCATTTTTTCTTTCATGGTAGTTTTACAAACGTAAAAATAAAAAAATGTTGTTTCTACTGTTTGATCTACCTACCTATCTATAAATCCTGGCAGACATAGTTTTGACACAGCTTTTTTTCTTAAGGTTGTTTATTCTAAGGGATATCATTTTGCACTAGTAGGAAACTAGGACAAATATCAGCAAATAGCAAACTGTTTCTTTACAAATATCTCATATTTATTATATTAAATGTGCAGGAAAATGATATGTGTATCAAAAGTATTTCCTTTATCATTTGTAGGTTCCTAGCAACCTTTAGTTACACTTGACCAATCGGCTTTTCTGTAATGTCTTGCAAAACTGATAATTTATTATGATAGTGCTGGTGAACATTACAACTTTTGGTAATAGGCTGTGGGCCCTTGCAATCCAATTCTCTGGTGGGCCCAGGATGCCTCAGTCTGGCACTGAATGGGGGGCCCAGGTGGGCCCAGGATGCCTCAGTCACTGAACAGTGAATGATATGTGTGTATAGAGAAAGGTTGTCCAGTCTGATACCCCCACCCTCAGCTGTTGTTAAATGTACAGTTCTTGGAATTCCTGACATTATAGTCCACTAGACAGAATATACAGTATATGCCCATACACTGATTACATTGAAACCACTGCTTCAGGAAATGTTTATGGTTGGTATGATCCCTCTAGTAATGGTGGAACACAATACACTATGTTTAAACTTATGATTCCTGCTACAGTGTTTTTGCAGCACTGCAAAAGTGACGTCTCTCACCTGCACTTCCGGGAAGGAGCTGGTGAGTGATGTCACCTTTTCGGCACTCGGTGCCAAAAGGATGCCACCACTGCACTATGCTATATGTTTTTGCTATCTATTGTCTAAACTGTGAAATAGTTGTGTGCATGCCCTATGCAAAACAATTATCCCATTTACTTCAATAGCAGAATTTTCCGGAAGTTACTAGAACTTGTAGGTGGAGCCTCCGTAGCCCAGCCTGCCTCTTAGCAGACTGGGCTTGGCATTCAGTAAGTGAGAGCCATGTGTGCAGCCTAGAAAGTTAACTGTAGCTAGATCTAAGGCCACAGGCCTTTCTTATTCTTCTTCCTGTTAGTGCATGGAGATATCATGGATTCCTGCAGATAGTTTTACTCTCCAAGTAATCATTCCAGTCCTTGATAAGGAAATATAAAGAATCATTTTGCCTCCATAAAGTAGTGAATTCAGACAGAGGGGAGAAGCTGGACACTGCCGCTTGGTATCCATGAGTACATTAATCATTTTAAAGTCACCCACCATAGCCAACTGGTGAAAATTTCCTTTGCTAATTAAATTAGACACGAGTTATCCCAGTTAATCAAGTCTAGAGGAGTGAACTGTATCACCACTATTTCCCTATATATGCTATTTACTGACAGTCAGCTAACAAGGGAATTTCTCCTCACAAGAACTACTCAGATCTACTACTGGAAACTTTGACTGTGTCATTTGGATGTTTTATGAAACTGTTTATTATTAGCAAAGGAAAAAGGTGTTCCTGTTTTTACTATTTAAGCTTGTAAATCTAGTCTGTGTAGAACTGACTCTATACACTGTGCATTTCTCTTGGACACCCTGGCTGCTTTTTATACACAGTTTCCTATATTTATTATATATGTGTACCCTTTCCATGGATATATTCAATCCATGGATATATTCAATAAAAAAAAGTTTCTCTCGCGGCAAGTATCAATCGAGGCAAATCTCGCGATACATACCGGGAGAAACTTCAGACTGTTCTCCCATTTAAACTCACAAAAGCCGAAACAGCTTTTCCGAGCCTAATAAATTTCTCCCGAAGGCTCGTGTTAGACTTCCATCCCAATACATGATTTATCTAGGCTTTATCATGAAGATCAGTTTTTACTAGGGCTAACATGAGTAACTTGTAGAGTGCAATTTTAAGGGAATAACAAAACCTTTAACATTATATATCCTTTCTCTCTTTATGAGTTTTTGTTTGAGGCATGAAACTTTTGTTACCAGCAGCATTGCTACTGATGTATTGATTGAAGAACTTCTGTTATACAAACTGTCCATTGAGGAATGAATAGTTTCTAGGGAAATATACAGATACATTGATACCTCCCATTTGAAATCACGACTTTGTGGTGTTCCAGCATATTAAGTTGTGGTGTTTATAACTAAATAAGAGTAGCTCTCGATGCAGCACTTTGAGTACCTAGGGGGTGATTTAAGAAAATCTGAACAGTCACTTAAAAGTCCACATTCACATTCATTTGGAACCTCCCCATTTTCACGTACTGAGCAATTAATGCAGTGTGGTGAATTTGCACATTCACATTCAATTCAGATATTCCTCAAGCACTGGAGTCTGTCAAAGTAGCAAATTCTGCACTCGCTGTTTGACTCGCTCTGAGTGGGACATTATTATGACGTCATCTTTGCACTTCACAAGCTGAAATTACGACATATGACTCCGCATCCTACTTCTGTTCGATTGACAAGGAAATCGCGTCTACTGCTTTTGGCTCCTTCAGAGAGTTAACCACTTAGTGAATAAAGAGTAGCAAAGTAGTGACTATGGGAGCTTAGTGACCCCGAAGTGACATGAACTAAGTTTAACTGTTGAATTAGTATCTGGTATCTCATTTCCACACAGAGCGTAAAGCAAATACTGTATAGACAATAGGGCATGGGTTTTATAGTGTTAAGCGGCATATGTATTGTCCTGAGTACTGAGACTGTGATTTGGACCAGTGGTTTGTTATTTGGAGTTGAAATCCCAGGGGTGGAAAACTGGAGTTCAAGTACCTGTCACCAGTCAGCATGATGAAAATGTGATTTGTCTGTCTGGCAGTTTCATCAACAGAGAGTCATAGACAGAGTGCCACTAGAGACAGTAACAGTCACTTTTATCTGGTGGGAGCACAGACAAGGGATCAGCTAAACACAGCTCAAGGTTCAGACTATATATTCTGCAAATGTACAAGGAGGCACCGTATACTGTATGGTAAAAAAAAAAAAAAGCCTAAAATGATCATGTAACAGTTTGTACCAACTATAAAAGCAATAATAACTAGTACCAGAATTACCCAGACTTAAAGACTAATGTTTGAAATAAAAGAGCGGTTTCTAAAAAGGAACTTGCAGGAATTAATACTGAATTTATGCAATTAATGAATCTTGTTATTTTCCAAAGGATTCTTCTTATGAATTGCTTCTGATCGAAAGGGAAAATACTGTTAATATGAAAAAAAAAAAAATAACATTTAGGAAACGGTTTTTAAATTGTACTGATGGGAATTCTTATACTAAGATTTTAGGCAGTTTTTTTAACCACATTTTACTATTTTTCATTTTGTATTATCACTAGATGATGCATAATGTGATGCTTTGGCTATGAACAGCACTCTCCAGTTCAATAAGGAAAAGTTATGGGGGCATATTATACTGTATATACTCCTGCACCTTTATTACTTTTGGATGTATATTTTAGTGTCTACCAGGAAGCACCTGGGCATTAGGATTTTTTTAGGTGTTGTGTGTTTCTTTTTGACTATATATATTAATATATGAGAAATAGGGGAAGTCAAACATGCATATTTACTGTTAAACATTTGAGCATATTGTCTCAAACTGTTGTGTAGTACTTATTAGGGGATATTTATAGAATTGCAAAAGTTTTTCAACCAGTGAATGCTGTTGAAATATCAGCTATATATCAACATTGCTGTTTTCTTTGATTTATAACACTGTTTCAGGGGGATTATTCACTAAAGTCCAAATTGTTGCATATAGTTGCGAATTCGCCAGCTAAAGACAGTTGCAATAGGCTGCTACTGTTGCAGTCGTGTCTTTATAATGAGAATATTGTTGCAGTGGCGACTTTAGTATGGGAAAATTGTCACAATAGTAACATTAAAAAATTGCCGTGACTTTACAATGGGGAAATTGTTGTGAATTTGCTATGGGAATCCGCACTTTGAGAATTCAACAGTCGAATTCGCACCTTAGTGACTAACCTCCCCCCCTCCCCCCGCAATTTTTTTAACCAAAAAGTGTTCATCTATTAAGGCTGGTAAAACTCTTTATTCCCTATGGAGTTGGTCTGGTAATTTAGTCAGATTCAGATTGTGAGATGGAATGTGCGTTGCTCTGAAAACACTGCTAATTGAGCGGTTTTCGATATTTATTTCAGTCTTTTTCGATATTAGCAATTACTTTTCAGTCCTATATTAATAAGCTGAATTGAAAAATCCATAACATTGAAGAATCACATCACAAAGCTTTGCTAATTCGTGAAATCAATGGAAAAGGTTGATATGATCGGTGTCAGATTTTTGTCTGCTTTAGCTAAAACCAACAATGCGCAGATGAATCAATATTTTTCCAGCAAATAAAGCGGGTGAAAATGGATTAACCAAGTCAAAAAAAGACAAAATTAACATGAAAGTAAACCCTATTTATAAAATTTGCATCATTAAAGTATTTTAAAGTGAAAAAACGATTAGTAAAATCCTCTCTCACCTCTTCACTCTGCAGCACTTGTTATCCCTCTGTAAAATGTTCCTCCTTCTTGCAGTGGAGAAGTACACGCCCCCACTCCTCTCACATTCTCTTATCTTAAAAACTGACTCCTTCCTAGACGGAATTCAGAGCTGCAGCATTGTAGCAGTGAAAGGAAAGTATCAGATTACTAAGCATGCACTAGCAGAATGAGTCATTGTGTGACCTCATTAGGGGGCGGGGCTTCTCGGCACTATCACAGGAAGCAAGTACACACAGAAATGCAGGGGAGACAGGCTACAAGATTAAGAGGTGAGAACTGAAAAACAAAATTGTTTTTACTTTTCAGTTTATCTTTATACATTATAAATATAATATATATGTATACAGGTAGTTTGGTCAATAACATTACTTACACTTTAAACATCAAAGATACAATATAATAACTATAAATATGCAAAATAGGTGAGAAATAAACATTTAAAAAAATGGAGTAATGCTTTTTGCCTCTTGCCTTTGCAACACAATTCTATCACTAATGTATGCATTAGTAAGGGATTTGTGCTCATCTCAATATGGTCTGCTTTACTCACATTTGAAACAAATGTCAACGCCACCGTCTGCCTGAAACCTTGGAATACCTTAAAATATGATGTTAAAGGAGCACTTAAACCTTGTTAAAACCAGGGGTGATTCTTAAAGGGGTGAGGAGAGATACTTCCTGACAGTACACGTCACAATATAAAATAAAACGTAGGTAGCTGGTTATTAAAATGTTTTCTGTTGAAATATATCTTGACTTTTAAAACTATTGAGCTATTGATATAATTAGTTTCTTTATAATTGTTATGTTTTATAAATGTAGCAACTGTTCAGTACTTGGTTCTGCCTAGAGAACATAGAAAATGCTTACTGTCATTTCTAGTGAGCAGTATAGGTAAACAGTGTGCAATGCAGGTGTGAGCTCTCGTCTACTCAAGAAAGAAATGGTTTTGGCAAACGATAAAAATAATCTTACACAGAAAAAAAAAGTCAGCATTACAATAGATTTATTTAAACATAGGCATTAATAAAAAAAAATGCTAATCTAAGCAAAACATTTCTAGAATTCCTGTTCAGTACATTTTTAGTATTGTTTAGACTCCTGCGGTAGAAAAGAATTCCAGCACAATACTGTATCCAACTGGGAAGAAAACCAGCATTATCTTCTATCAGCAAGAAAGCACATACTGTATATATATATATATATATATATATATATATATATATACAGTATATATACATACATATACAGTATATATGAGAAAGATTGGGTTATTCACTAAGGTGCGAATTCGCAAACAGCGGATTCCCATAGCAAATCCGCAGCAAATTCTCCATAAAGTCGTGACAATTTTTTAATGTTAAGATTGCGACAATTTTCCCATATTAAAGTCACGACTGCAACAATATTCTCATTATAAAGATGTGACTGTGACAGTAGCAGCCTATTGCATCTCTCTTTATCTGGCGAATTTGCACCTATACGCAACAATGCAGACTTTAGTGAATAACCCCTGTAAGTCAGAAAACAAGGTAGGAACACTGTGTTACATAAACACAAGTACAGAAAATGACTATTGTTTATGCAATAATTACATATCACTTCCCTCCCACCCAAAATAAAAAATTCACTTCATACAATGTTTCACTACTGTATTTTCAGTGCCCAATTCATTATTGACTGATTTTGCAATAGCGGTTCTATTATCTAGTTCCTTAAATGAAGCAGAATGCAATTGTAGGTTAGTCTTTAGTTTCATGTTGATAGTAATGAGTCACAATAAACTTTTCCATCTTCTGTTTGAAGTGAGAATTCTGGTTGGGCCATTAACTTTCAAAGCTTACTGATATGGTGTTCTCTCTTTTCTGTATGAAGTTGCTGTCCGACATACTAAATTAAGCAAGTTGTAAAATGAATATGTTTAGCCCAGATCCAAGTGGCTTGTTACCTGAGAGAGTAAATGAGAGAGTTTGCCACATTGCAGTAAAAAAACACCCTTTGCTGAATAACTGAAGTTTGAAGAATTTAATATTTTAGCAAATTTTAGCAAATTATGTGGCAACAGAGCAATTCACACTCTGGTGAATAATCCCCTTTGTTTTTGTCTATAAATAAATGAAGCAAAGTCATTCAAGGGAAAATCCATCTGACGTATTTTTTTTTTAGTTTAGTGCTATTGTTAAAACGCAATGAGAGAGAAATGCTGAGAATTTCAGTTCAGTAAGGATGATGTATAATTTTTGAATCCAGTATTTTGCTAAAAATTAAAAAAAAAAAATTAAATTGCCTAACAACCAGATGCAATTCAGGAGAAGGGTGACCTTACTTCAGTTAGGATATAGCAACATCTGCATATATATTCCAGGGTACAGCAACAGTAGTATTCAACAACATGGTGTCCGCTTGGGGACCCTTACACTATACAGTTGACTCTCAAATACAAGTGGGGATTCCCCTTTGCCTTGCAAGTTATGCACAACAACCACATTTACTCCCTGAGAGAGCCCCTAGACTTGGACACATTCTGCCACCAGTTGCGCACCCCAAAACCGGACCTCACAGACTGGTCGGAATTCTGCTATGGCACCTGGGCCACAGATATCTTAGCTGGTTATACAAAGGAATAAAAAGAGAAGAGATCATGCGGGCAACAGCATAATCCGCTTAAAAGATACAGTAAACCAATACAGGGTGAAAGATACTGACATAAGAGAGGCACTGGACACTAACATAACAACTACACCGCAGCCTAATATCCAATGTAGGAATTGGTAGGCCTCCCCCCCCCCAAAAAAAAGGTTTAAATAATTCAATAAGTCAAAAACCCAATGAAGCAATTGGAATGCACAAGGACTACTAATGCGCTTTAATTAAAATACTAAGAGGCTATACATAGGGCTACGCCTACGCACTTACTTCTCAATAGAGAGACTAAGCCATGCACCCAATTAAGGAATTGGAACGCACAAGGCCTACTATGTTACTATTGTCAAAGGCATACACGGTGTGGCAAAAACCAAAGCTTATATAGCGCATCGCCATGCCCTGTATGGCTTAATAGTACACTGTTACCATAACTGACTGTATCCAGATACTTTACTACCTCTTTGATACATCAGTGTGTTTTGAAATAAGATTTATGTTGGTACCCGGGTGATATATGATTCAGGTTTTCATCCTATTTGAATGTTATCACAAAAGTTGATGTTCAGGTGATCTTCAATTTTCGTTCTCATTTAACTTGCTCAAATGTTGTCAAAACTGTCCTAAGGTAAAGTTACCTACTTGCCCCCATTGCACTTTCTGCTTATACCTACAACTGT
>WMED01001535.1:0-27195 GCA_019650415.1 Pipa parva
GCTGGTAAGTCAACCGAAGAAGTCCCTCCAGCGGAATCCATGGCCTGAGTATACTGTCACAGGCACTGAATAGTGGACCTTCTTACCACTGCAAAAGTTGACACAGGTTTGTCTGAGGCGCGGAGTCTAAAGAGCCTCTGGTCTTCACCTTTAACCCCCGCAAGGGGGTACTGGGCTTTGCAGCGGGAGACTCCCAGGTCGCGGTCCTCAGACTCACCCTCCGCAGGTGGTAGCTGGAAAGGACTAGAGCAGACGTAGAATATTGGAACAGACTTAAACACAATTACAGGAGACTGATAACGACTTGAACCAACACAGGAATACAGGATATTGTATACAGACTGGAACAATGCAGGACACTGGGAAATAGCTGGAGTAGCACAGGAACAGGTTAATGGCTGAATAGCACAAGAACAGGTTAATGGCTGAATTAGCACAGGAACAGGTTAATGGCTGAATTAGCACAGGAACAGGTTAATGGCTGAATTAGTACAGGAACAGGAGTCAGAACTAACTTAACAATGTAGCAAACTAACAGGGACCTAGTACAGAGACAAACAATACTCAGGCAACACACTTTGTCCTTCAAAGCCTTGACGGCATGAGGAGGAGAAGACGCCGCAGGAGCGTGGGACAGGTATGTAACACATAGGTATTTCTCAGAACCTGAAACTCAGTACTGAACTGAACTGAAATGAGGGATGCTGTAGCTGAGAATTTGCTGTAACATGGAGCACAGAGACACTAAAGCACTGAGACAAGAGACATGTAGCAGGAACACGAGACTGAGACCAGAGACATGAGACTAAGACCAGGGACCTTAAACTAGAGACATGAGACAATAAGAATGAGACAGTGACAAGATGCAAGAAACTGAAATATAGAGTGCAGAAAGATACAAAAGCAAGTGAGAGACTGCAGCACAGAGACAGAGAGCCAAACATACCGCCTACTCTCTGCTCTATTGTGACTCATGATGGAGTCTCTCTTCCAGTCAAGTTGGTTGCTACTGCAAGAAGCTGGACCAATGCACAGTGTGATAACCTAAACCTGGCTGGTGTTCACCTATGCTCTTTACAGAACCGAACACATATCTTAGATTGGCTCTAGCTATGAATATTGAAAAGGTTTTGTGCCAATATGCAAATAGGAGGTCTACAATTTTAGTTCTAATGATGTAATGAACCATTTTATGTATTCTTCACATATAAATTCTAGCTGTTTGATACTGCCACTGGTATGGAAGTATTAAAGCCAACACCATTTTGGCTTTCATAAAGAGCACTTGCCTTACTTCTACAATGTCATTGAAGATCTTATAGATTCATTTTATCAGAGATAGAGAAAAAGGTGAAACATGAAAGATTAATGTTCATTGGAAAAGGCAGTCATCAGTTGTTCATCTGACATTCGTAATGTGGCAGGTGAAAATTGCTGAAAAGAGCCTAATACAGTCATAACATGACTGACCTAGTAATATTCATGATATGCTAACCCCACTGCATGATTCAGCTCTTGCCACAGAAAAACACAAATAAACCGGCACATTTCCACTGAAAAGTACAACTGGTACCAGACCAAAATTATGGAATATTTCTCCATACAAGGCAGATATATTTAATAAGCTGACATGAAATTCCAGTTTACGTTCTGATACTTCTCTGACAGAGGTCTTGTATAGAGAAGTAACCTAAATTGCATAAATAGCACAGAAAGTAGAAAATCCTTAATGTAAGAGCAAGACTCTCCTAACAATTTAAAAAAAAAAAAACTTGGGTAAGTAGAGTCATTTATAATGTTATACCTGCAGTTATATATTCAGTAACCCTAGTAAGATAAATGATCTGATGCTGAAATACAATAGTGGGGGTATAATAAAACAGTAAAGGTCCTTAAATAAAACTGTTTTCAGACTTTCCTCATACAAAACTCCATTATTAGACCTAACTGGTCATTGGAAAAATCTGCCTCAGTGTCTCTAGAATACATTGCAGATGCAAACACATTACCATAACATAAGAAATATACTGTATAATATATAATAAGCCTCTGAGTTTCTGTGTTTAAGGTCCAATACTAATGCTAGCATTCTCCCACAGTTACTGTATCCACTCCATCACTTATCTCACATGGTACAACCCTTTACTTCTGTGTTCATGCAGACAAACCCACTCTCAGATGTTCAGTTAGTATATTTACATTAGTCAGCTCACCAGTCTACAAAGCTAGTTGTTAAAATCTCACCACTCTGCAAGATGTCCCATTTCATGAAATCAAGATTTTGTTCTAAAGAACAAAAAAATTAAAAGTACATCATTAATTATGGATTAAATGATATATTTACCATTATCCAACCAATAAAATACCAGATCATTGAAATGATTTTATTCTTTTTCATTATATTTTTTTCCCAATATAAATGTCTGCTTAGAAAAAAAAAAAAGTTGAATAAATTTGGAATGATATGGATGTTTAATGATTCTATGCCTATAACGTTACTTAGCTAATAGAGCACTAGGGTGGTGATAATCCCTTTCTGAACTGTCAGGGTGTTTCACTGAAGTCATGTTAATGGAAATAACAAACTCCTCTGACTGTACAATCCCCAGAGATATCTAAGAGGTTTTGATATATCTTATCCAATATTTTATGTAAGCATCATCATTATGAAGCTCAGTATTGCAGAAACCCATCCTTCCCAAAGAGCATTTATTATCTAATGTTGGTTGAGTTTTTATATTCTTGTGGTAATGAAGTCATTTTTATCTACATGCCAGTAGCAGTCTTGGAAAAAGGACAGCATGTGTGCTGCACATCGGCATGGAAACTGCTATGTTTCACTTGCGTCCATGCCTATTCCCTCACGCCTTTGATGAGGAATGGATGAGGTATGTCTTGAGGGTATCCAAGGACAAAAGATAAATGTAACAACTTTTTGAAAATTGTCTGTTCAAGTTCCTTGTCATTTGAATTGTTGAACACAGGCATTAAATACAAAGCAAGAAGACCATAACTGGGAGGTTATGTTAGTTACTGCAATAAATGTAACGGAGTGTGTTGTCTATAGAGAATCATAAACACAGACTCAGTTTCTTCACAATATAAAACTGTATATAGAAGTATTAAGTAAAAATAAGTAAACTTTTATATAAGTAAACAATATTACATATCCAGCATAACAACAAATCTAGATATTTAAACCCTTAAACATTCAATCAGACTAAAAGAGAACTTTCAGAATTCTCATGTCACAAACTATCTTGGAAATCTATATGATAAATAAAAGACTGTCCCTATCTCATGGATCAAGTCTATGCATACAGATGGAACAACCTATATACACGTTTCACAAAAAGCCAAATCTGTGTTAATTTTGATCACTAGATAATGTATTTATGGGAGTTTGTAGCTGTATTGATAGCTGTAATATTATATGTGAGAAAAAGGTCTTAGGTTACACTTGCTACTAATATTTAATGACTACTTGTAATGTATTGTGGCATCTTGTCTAAATACCTTACAGGCTTAGTCATTCTCTTGCACATCTGTGTTAGCTTCTTCACCCTCTGGAACTGAGTCTGGTGCCTCTTTGCAGTTGGAAGTCCTTTCTGAGGAACTTAACATACCAGCCCTGCAATGTTATACAGGGTATCCTACTTCTTGTTGTGGCTTTTTTGAACCAGTGCTCCATACAATTCAAGTTACAACCAATTAATTTTAATTCCAGCAAGGCATTTATAGCCTTAATAATTGCCCTACTTACTGGTTAAGCTTTGGCTTTCCTTTTGTAGGAGATGTTTTATTGCTAACTTGATCCAGTTCATCACCCAATTTAAGAAGGTGTTTGATGCTCCAGGTCAGACAACCTCAGTTGCATCCCACCTTCTATGGATTCAACAAGAATCCTGAATGGTGGGTAGTATGCCATAGAGATTTTTACATTAACTTGGAGACATGTCAGAATAATGATGCTTTTACAGTGACTTTTTGTCAGGGATTGGTTGCTTTCCTAAAGGATGAAATCACTGGAGATGATCTATCTACAGATTTCAAAGATTTAATATCATTATATATTTAGATAGAGCTTTGTATTAGGGGGAGACAAGAAAGGTCTTGTTGGTCATGTTTGGCTCCTATTTTTCTACCCTCCTGTTTTCCAAATCAGTTCAAGTATCAGCCTCATCTTCATCCTCTCAAGTGAACCCATACAGCTTGGAACCAGAAAATTCTAGAATAAGATCTCTGGGATTTTGTCTGTATTGTGGCAAAACGGGACATATTTCTGTGTCATGTCCATCTGAGCTGAAGCCAAGAAATGCCAGCACCTAAAGACTTTAAAAGGGTTTTTGCTCAGTGGGATTAATACTCCTCCATTTTAAAGAAATTAGTAGCCTAAGTCTTTGGTTCCTTCTTCATTCTTATCTGGACAACATCCAGATTCACTGAGACTCAATGCAAAATACACCTGTTGGCTCTCTTCTAGATTAAGTTATATCATGTGTTATTATCTGGAATTTAAGAACATGAAGTCCAATGCCCTATTCTGTTATTTTGTTTTTTCAGAAAATAATTAGATTGATCCAGAGCTATTACTCTTCCTGAGTGGTTAATTAATACAGATTGATAGAATACCTGTTGGATATCCAATAAACAAGACCTTTTTTCTGTCCGGATAATCCCTATGGTCTTATCTTGGGCACATGACACTCTCTTTGATGGTCATCCAAGTATCTGTCACACCGGTAAGCTGATATCAAGACATTTTTTGTGGCCAACTTGGCACCATGATGTGGTGTTCTACGTGGCAGCATATACAATCTGTACCCAAAATAAAAGCCCTAGAGCCCATCCTTATGGTTTCCTTCAACCTAAGATGATTATTTCTGACAGAGGCTTTCAGTTCTAAATTCTGGCAGGCCTTTTGTAAACTTAATATAAACTTACGGTTCTCCTCTGCATACCACCACCAACCCTAAAAATAAAACTTCCCAATAGATATATTGTCTGATTTGCATTTTTGGAGTGTTACTGAACGAGTTTGGGTTCTGCTGCTTATGTATTTAACTTTTGATCTTTTAGGATTGAAGTTTCCAATCAGAAAGTAAACACACAGTTCCACTGTGGTCAGACATAACGCAAATAAAGTAAGTAGTAGAACCACAATTCTGTTATTAGCCACCGTGTAGCAGGGAGATTACAGATCAAAACTATTTTAATTTAAAAAAGTGCAAGGCCCATCTTCTTTATTTATTTATTTTTTTGCTGTACAGACCTTAATTTGGGATACTTTTTAAAATAATTGTTAATGCTAATATTCCATATTGTGAGTTATGCTATTTAAGGCAATCGCTGGGGCTTATTCACATAAATCCGAACTGTCATGTCATTGTCTTGAATTTAAATTTATTCACCAATTTCTGATCTTTGCATATTTATCAAACTCTGCGATGTGGATTTATGGAGGCCTTCGAATCACTTTATGCGACGTGCACAGGTAATTCGCTTCTTCAGCTTGTGTTAGAGTCTGTCACAGTAGCAAATTCGACAAGGTGTGTATTTCTGTCACATTCGCCAAAGTGACAAATTAGTGGGCGGATGGCAGGGCTCCTATTATTTTACTGGTTATGCTCTGAAGTAATCGCTTCTTCTCAATGGGAATCCTTTGTTTAGTGAATAAGGAACGGGGGATTTGTGACTATTGGCACATAGCGACCTGAAGTGATGAGAATTCACTTTGACAGTTGAATTCTCACTTTGATGTATAAGCCCCTCGGTCTGTTTAAAGTAGCATCAATTAGTTAAGTCCTTTTAAAAGAATCAAAGCCAAGGTCTGATGGGTTAATGTGTATGTATCTGTATTTTTATGCTTCTTTATGTTACACAGCACATTTGAATGCTTTTTTTGTTTTTAGATTAATGGGGCAAGTACTGCCTCTTCATTGGAGCAGGTTGGCTGGGGGCTAAAAGTCACGTGATTACCAGTTGGTAATCTTCTCATGCTTAGAAGAAAATGAATAAAGTGCAAAGTGCTTTAGTATTGAATGCGAAAAGAAAAAAATCCTCATCAGTTGCGAATTAGAAATAATGGAGTTCTTAGCCTATGTAACATTTAAAGTAAATAAACTGATGTCAGTGGGAATATGTTTCCAAGTACAGGGTTTATTTTTTACTTGTTTAAGGTATTTATGTTGTTTGGTCTTAAATGTTTTTTCTTCATTTCTATCCAATCTAACCTGGATCCTGCAAAGGGTTAAACCACTTACTTTAACTTCCTAACCACTAATGGTCTGTGGAGGGGGAATAAGTGGGCGATGATCTTCATGCCTCTGCTGTGTAATGAAAATGACCATCTGATTTTAGTTATGGGGCATGTGGGTGTCTTGCAAAAAAAAAAATTAAAAAAAGGATTCAAGAGTAGCTGACAACTTAACATTCACATATCGTGCATCAAAATCTGCTCCACAATAACTTGAATCCAGCCTTAGACTACTAGGTTAACCCTTACCATGTTTTGCATATTGTAACTAGATTAAAATATGGTTCACAAAGTAGTAGTCGTCGTACACGCATTTACAGGCAGTAACAACAGTATATCAACATATAATATACAGGAAAATACAATTGCAGCAAGGAATTGTGGAAAATAACATACACATATCACCTGGGACTAGCAATTCTATGCATTTGGCAGATATAATAGGGCAACTCATGCCTAAATCTAGATTTCTCCCAGTGCTTTTACAGGTGTCTTATAGTTGCAGTATATAACCAATCATAAACCAGCTCTGCTTCACTAATTGAAAAGCAGCCCCTGGATCATGCAGGTCCCCTGCTATGGTATAAGAGGCTATTGACTGGGCTAGGAACTGCAAGGAAGGAGTAGTTAAGGAGTTTACAGGAAGAAGATGGACTAGGCAAAAAAGGAAGTGGGAGGTGCAAGTCCTCATGGCCATTTTGCATTGGGACCAGGTAAGCAGCATCCCTCCCACTCCTGATGTATATGATTATAATGTATATTTTGTATTTAATATTTATTTTAAAAAAGTTTAATTAGTTTATTAAAGAAGTATTTGTTTGAACAGAAAATGTAAATATCTTGTATTGTTTATGGCGATGTTTCTTTACAAACGGTATCTCTTCTGTCACAGCATTAGCCGGGCGGAATTAGGTGTTATCTGGAGGAAATGTTGATTTTATATATATATATATATATATATATATATATATATATATATATATATAATGGTGAGTCTTAGGGCTTGGCCCAGGATTGATTGCTACTGCTTGCCGCCATTTTCAAGGGTAGAATGGACGGCATGGAGGAGAATCCTTGGGCAGAGTCCCAGGATTGGTGGCTAGTGGCTGCCCCTCCATGGCATTTGGAAAGGTGCCCTGTGTCACATTTGACTAGATTTTCCTCACCAGATCAAAGTAGCAAACTAGGGGGGAGCTGGTGGAAGAGCTATCTCGGGGAGCTGATGGCAGAGCTATCTAGGGGAGCTGATGGCAGAGCTATCTAGGGGAGCTGATGGCAGAGCTATCTAGGGGAGCCAGTGGCAGAGCTATCTAGGGGAGCTGGTGGCAGAGCTATCTAGGGGAGCCGATGGCAGAGCTATCTAGGGGAGCCGATGGCAGAGCTATCTACGGGAGCCGATGGCAGAGCTATCTACGGGAGCCGATGGCAGAGCTATCTAGGGGAGCCGATGGCAGAGCTATCTAGGGGAACCGATGGCAGAGCTATCTAGGGGAGCCGATGGCAGAGCTATCTAGGGGAGCTGATGGCAGGGCTAATACTGTTAAACTTACTACACTGTGCTACACACGAGACAGCATCTGATGCAATTCACTTCTTTGCTATGGGAATCCTCTGGTTAGTGAATAAGGAGTAGGCTGTTGAAGACTAGCAACCCACAGTGATGAGCATTCACTTTGACAATCAATTTCTCACTTTGCTGAAAAAGGCCCATGAAGTTGTGCATATAATTGTATACAGTGTTGTTTAGAGTGCCCTTATCTTACTAATAAACTGTATGTATATTCTTATTTGCATACCACTACCAGCTATCACAGTTTAACCATAGATTTACAAACATGGGAGTACAATTTCAAACTAGCTGAAATTTCAAGCTTTGACTCGCCTTTCTTATCCCCAACAATGGCTACCCGTAGGGTGCAGGGGGATGGGAAAAGCAGGACCATGGCTGCAGTGACAAGCAGGATATTAACAGAATGGAAAAAAGGCTTATGCAAAGTGAGGTAAATGTTTGTAAATATAAGTCCCCCCCCCCCCAGCCTATCATTTATAGTTATCAGAAATATCCCCTAGGGGGTGCCTATAAATATAAAATCTAAGTGCAGACTTCCCGCTCAGATTTAATGCTACAGCATAGTTAGGAGAACTTTCCCTCCCATCCCACCCTGATAAAGCAATTTTGGCACTGGATGCACGATGGAACTTTGTTGAAGTGCATTAAGATTTATGTATAGTTGAAAACATTTAATTGCCACAGCTTTGGCGGAAATGATTATAGCCCTGACATGACTGAATTCATTGGGGAGTTAAGGTTGCTCTCTTCTGTGGCTTTAGCTGATGGCTTTGGTCATTAGAGGGGACAATCGGAGACTCGTGTTTTTGTATGGTTTGGTTATCGTGCCGGTTGCTTAACGCGACTGCCGGGCATAATGGTTTTACGGCTATACCGTTATGGTTATGTCGTTATGGTTTCTAACAATAAAAAAGCTGGGGCCAATTGTTCTACCAAATTCAGCGTGACAGTCCGTTATTTATTAAGAGTAAAAGATAAATGTTATTACTTATCCTGGTCTGGCCTTTAGCTGCCATCCACATAACCACTATAAAGATTCATCCATGTTAAAGCGCTTTGTAAAATACAAAGGTATAAAGTTGGCTGACCTGTGTAGCTTACAATCTAACCTTTATAAGGAAAGCTAAAGTGGCTAATAGAAAACATTAAGAAAATCATTTATTTATGCACAAATATGCACTGGAAACATACACATGCATGCTAATATATAGACAGGCACACAATCATAAAAACACATACACACGGGCAATGTACTTACATATACACAAACACACAGGTTTGCCTCACTCACAACAGCTCTTGCTTTATTTTTCTGTTCAGTTTAATAAATAAGAGCCAAGCTTGAGTATTTGGCCAAGAAAGGAAGGAAACCCTAGCCTTTATTTTGATCTTCTCTGCAACCTCGGTTATAATGTGTTTACTCACTGGACTTACAGTGCTGTCAGGAACAGATTGGATGTTTTAAGTTGCAAGTACATGAATAGGAAGTAGAAAAGGAACAGTATGGGACCCTTTAAGTGTTTGTGATTATCTGTGGATGTGTTTTTGAATACGTATCCTGTCCTTTCAGATGTCAGTTTAGTGAACTGAAAACAGGTTATTGTGTAACAGTATTGGGATATTTACTTACTTAGGTACTGTTAACCTGTCCATGCCCAGTTTAGGTGACAATGCATGGGTTATACTTGGTAACCCCTTTTTACTCTTTGAAGATCTTGTATAAGGACTGATACATGATCTAAGAATAAGTCATGTATAAGGATTGATACAGAGCTAAGAAAGCCGGGAACTATGTTCTTAACTACAAGCACATTTATTTAAGTTACATCACATCTGTAAAGAGCATAACCCATTTCATTTAGTGGTGTTTCCTAAGTATTAATGCCACGTTCCTACAGGGCACCTCCTATAAACCAGCCAAAAGACATTGTTTTACTGCCCATCTCCCCTTGCTAACAATAAGTTCTACATCTCCCAGAGTTCTCCTGTACTCCATACTAACACTGATTGCTAGCCTCTATCTAAGAAATGTCTCTATACAGAGGAACCTAAATGGGGAAACTGTCTACCAAATGGAACATACATTTCTCTCATGCATGGGTTATGCATTGGACTTTTCTACATGAAAATCTTCTAGCTTAGAGTTTATATGCACACAGATAAATAATGCCCATGAGATATCTATTATGCCATGCCTTATATAATTATACATAAAGGCAGGGGTCTCTGTCTGATTATGGGTGTCTCTGGAAGACTTAGCGACTCCCTTATACTTATTTAAGTAAAGATAATGGTTACTCTGTTTTAACTAGCTGCCTTGATCCTGCGATCCTCTTCATTCATATTCCTGTTGGATTTTGGTGAATCGAGCAAGTGCGGTAACAGAATTGATGTAAAACTGCCACTGTGATTTTACATGTTTTTATTTCAATATGGATCCATGGGAAGTCTCACTAAATTAATATGAAATGCACGTTGCAATATTTTTCCTTAAAGTCAGATCAATACGTATGTTAATTTGGCATTTTGACTTTTTTTTTCTTGAACAAACGTTATTACAATCCAAGTTGGGTCTCAGACATATTTTCTCTGTGTGTGCCAGCGAGCGTGTGTTTTCGGAGGTGCTAAGTCAAGAAGACGATTTTATTTAGCTCAGAAAAAGTTTTCCTAATTGCATTATAATCATACTCAGCTAAACATTTTCCCTCCATTTACATTTTTTCGCAGTCTATTCATTTTCCATTTCTGCTTAGCGTAGAGAAAGTTGATTCCCTTTGCTGGAATTGAGATAAGTGTTGTTTTCCTACTCTATTGCTGAGGAGTGAGTTTTCAGAACATCTGGGCAGTTGTGTAGTAATTGAATTGCTCTTTTAGAAATAATTATGATTAACGTAAGAGGTAAGTGTCTACTGATCATCACAACAAGAGTAACGCAAGAAACTGACTATAATAAATTTGAAATATATTATCCCTCAAGTGTAGGAACATATAATTACCATGGTTCCTTCTTATCATGCCATCACTCTTTACAAAATACTTCTATTATTATCATTAAGGGGAGGGGGGGAGGTGGCATTTACCAATGCCTGGTATCGGACCATTGTTCATTGTAGGTACTTACCCATGTTTTTAGTTCCTGGTTTTGTTAACTTTTTTTTTCTTTGGCTGATTCACTTGATTTGGACAAAAACAGAAACATTGATGGAAATGGGAACAAAATATAAAAGGAAAGTACCTGCAGCAAAATGCCCAATAATGATTTGTTTCTTTATAGATCATCTATCATCTTTAAATATGTCCTGTAATACTGTTGTTTCCATTTTTGCATTAAAAAAATGTTTCGGCTGGAGGCAAAGCAATACGAATAGCTACTGGAACAATATGTTCACAGGAGACACCTGGCCACTAGTTGTCATTTTGTAGGCCCTTATAGGTTTGCATGTTCTTCCTCCCACGATTTCATACATGGTGTTCACATTATTAATATGGCTTCTCTTATGCTAAAATCATAGTTTGTCAATCCCCTGAGGACAGCACTGATTATTTATTTCTAGGATTATCCCCTTTAGCTATTATTAAGCCCTGGTAACATTTTTATTTATTTTTTGAAAGGTTTCCATAACTATACTATTTAATGCCAGAGCACCCTCATCATTAATAAACACTACCATTTTTTCCTGCAACCATGAAATCTCATCCCTTTGCCCTGAAAGATGTCACAAAATGTCTTTCTTATTTCTATACAGCTCTTTCTAGCTAGTTATCTACTATTGTACTATTTATGAATTTCAAATAAACAAGGCCTCAGTGTCATTATACAAATAACCTTTTAAAATTTCTATTAGACAAATAAAAAGGTGTATTCAATAGTTTGCAATGGTATGATTTCTGTATGTTTATATGTGTGTGTGTGTGTGTGTGTGTGTGTGTGTGTGTGTGTGTGTGGTAATTTGTAACTTGTCCACAAACACAGTAATGGTTTTCAGCTTTTCAGCTTTTCAGTGAGGCTTTATTTCAGGGGACTGAACTGAGACAACAGAGTAGTCAAAAGAGGCAACTTTTCTCAGAATCAGAATAATAAACCTGAGATTGGGTGCTCCTGTGATGGAGTTACATAACTGTTTGTGTACAAATGCGGCTTGTCCTTACATGGAGGTACACCATTACATGTATAAAGGCAGGAGAGTTTGATCCGACAGATTAAAGAGAGTTTTATTCGTAAAATCTGAACAGTTGTATACAGGCCCGAAGTTGCATCCATTCAACACTTCTCCAACTCTGCGAAGTGGTAAATCTGTGACCAATTTCACAGCTTCTGATGGCCGCTGATTTACAAAGCACTTCACAATACTTTGCACATGACTTTCAACGCTATACACCAAGGTGTACTGCTCTGAATTCATTAGACTTCACCAGATGAAAGTGACAAAGTAACGGTTGATGGCAGGGCTCTGATGTGGCATAATGCAACTGTACACTTAAATGATAAACAAAATATAGAAACCAAGTGACAACATGAATTAGGAATATGGTGACTTGAAAGGGATTTAATATTCACTTATATTCACAGTTAAAGTGAGGTTGTAAAGATGACATCACTTACACAAGATTTGATTGAATTTCCATCACTAAGGCCCTTATTCACCAATGTGCGAAGTGAGCAGCAAAGTGTTCGACTCACTTCGCACATTGGTGAATAAGGGCCTAAGTGTCTGCTATCGACTATGCCCAACTATCCATGAAATAACGTTCAATGCTGTTCACTTCTTCTTCAGGAAGTAGAGAATTTGCACATGTCAGACTAAAGCAACAGGAAGGGGCAAGAATTTTCTGCAGCTGAAGAATTCACACTTTGATGAATACACCTTTTAAATTATTAGTGATTCATTTTGTTACCATGTTATAAATATTATAAAGGGTTTTAGAATTCCTGGAACTTTTTATTGAGCTCTAATATCTTTCTAATTTCAATTAGCAAAGGGTTTATAATCCAATATTATCTGATCTGCCCATTAATCATTTTTAAAAAACAAAAGTTTGCCTAAGGCCAACTTTCCCTTTTTCCATTTGTTTTGTACATTATATACTGCTGGTAAACTGATTTCTTGTAAAAAGTACACTTGTTTTTTGATAAAAAAAAAATCAAAAGAATCTTCGTGATGATTACATAAATACACGCCAGTGTGTGAGTATAATAATATAATAATTACATATAATAAATGAAATATGTGCTCACAATAGTCATTGAGGAAGGCAGAAATGTCAGCGTTGGAAGTAAAGGAATGGATTTGTGAATCTATTTGTGACAACCTATAATTATTAGATGACATTAAACGGGAAGGTGTATCCAGACACGTTTACAATTTCACTGCTGAAGAAGCAGATCGGCTTCTTTAATGGAATACTGTCAATAATAAAATGATTTTTATTTTCTAATATTGATTTAAGTTTTACAGAGTTTACATGTTGTAAGTTGTATTTTCCTAGATGGCTAAATGGAGTACTGTGAATGGTTACTGGATGGTCACCTCTAAAGATCCCTGAAGATAACATTTACTCAAACCTATTCAGTTTTAGGGGCCTATTGACTGAAGTCCAAATTGTCTCGTAAAGATGTGAATTTGCCACTTCCACAATACACAATTAGTGTATTCAGCAAACTCTGAGATGTGGTGAATTTGCCAGCTAACGACGGTTGCACACTTCACAATAGATGGCTACTGTTGCGGTTGTGACTTCACATTGGGAATACTGATGCAGTCACAGATTTGCTATGGAAATCTGCTGTTTAGTGAATAAGGAGTAGAGAATCAGAGCGTAGCCACCTAAAGTGGTGAGAATTCACTTCGACAGTCGAATTCTTACTTTGATCAATAACCCCCCGCAGTTGGTGACAGAACACAGGTGGTTGCTTGAGGGGGTTGGGTGGGTAAAAGACGTTTTCCTTGATGAAAACACTTCCAAAATTATACTGTCTTATAATTCATCAGAGATCCGCAGCCTGTGGCTTAACATCTGTTGCTGCAAGAGCCAGCGGCTTTCAGAGACTGCTGGGATTTGTAGATTAGAGACTAATATTTACTAACCACTTTTAAGCGATTCTATTCAATGAAAAATAATGACTTCATAAACTCGCAGTGATGTAAACTCAATCACATTCATGCATTCACAGCCACGGATACTTGAACACACACTCACATTCTCATATTGAGGGGGTTATTCACTAAGGTGCGAATTTGACTGTCGAATTCGCAAACAGAAGATTCCCATAGCAAATCTGCTACAATTTCCCCATTGTAAAGTCGCGACAATTTTTTAAAGTTAGCATTGTAACAATTTTCCCATAATAAAGTCGCGACTGTGACAATGTTCTCATTATAAAGACGCAACTGCAACAGTAGCAGCCTATTG
The DNA here is from genome assembly GCA_019650415.1 of Pipa parva. NCBI lineage: Eukaryota > Metazoa > Chordata > Amphibia > Anura > Pipidae > Pipa > Pipa parva. Next base: position 14,238 of record WMED01001535.1, read on the forward strand.
CGACTGTCTTTATCTGGTGAATTCACACCTATATGCAACAATTTGGACTTTAGTGAATAACCCCCTGAGTGGCATAACTCCCAATTCACTCTCACTAACACAATTTTACATTCAAGTTCATGTACATTGAAAATGTCATTAATCATCCATTCAAACATGATAACAGTCAGACATCATATAGTAATAACGCCCTCCCAGTATACACTGGAGTTATATGTAATAAACAGACAACTGCACTACTACATGGTGTGAAAAAATGTCATACAAACCATATACTTAAAGAAAATACATAAGTTCACCCCAATATGAGAAATCAAGTTGACAAATGCAATATTAAATTGCATTAACTTACAGTTTGCGAATAACAGACCCAGCTCTTAGGCATTCGAGCAGTGCACTGTTTTGCATACACAGTGCATAGTATATAGGTTCTGTAAACAGGGCCACAAATAGAAAGGTGTAGGGGTACTGCTCTAAGGGAGTCCCCATGTTGGATTCTGTTTATTGACCACTGCATGAACAATAGCCTACTTGGTAATGTTCATTGTAACTGGAAAGTATGCAGCATAACTGGGAAGTATAAACACAGGGGTCTCCATTTGTCAGATTATGAGATTGAATTCTGACAGAAGCCCTGCCTAACTTTCAGGGGCTTATTTATTAGACTGAAAATTCAAAGTGAATTCACATCACTACTGGTCACTAAGCTACCTCCTATTTACTAAGCTTTGGATTCCCTTAGCGAAAATGCAGACAGCATTATACGTGATTTCTTGCATAGTGCAGTATAGTCAATAAAATAGTAAGATACAGAGCGATGCAAACTCCACCAGTGATATGAAGTGATATCATCTTCACAATGTACCATTAACTGATATATTTATACATGGTTATTAGGTCACCCCTTAATGTTCTTTTTTTCTAAATTAAACAAGCATAATTTTGAAGTTTCTTGGTACTGTACTTTAGCAGTTGACAAAAACCTGTTTTCTTAATAGGATCCACAGGGTTTCAGTTTCCCAATTTATATCTGGGTAGTTGAAATCCCCCACTATTACTACCTCACTGTGTTCATTGCCTCGTTTATTTCTCCTAATAGTACATTTTCTTTGGATTCTATTATATTTGGCGCCTTTTAGCAAATCTCAATCAATATTATATCACTGTTTTTCCCTCCCTGTAATTCTACCCATAACGATTCCACATTCTAATTGCTCTCATATATATCTTCCCTTAATATGGGCTTTAGGCAAGACTTAACATAAAAGCAAACCCCTCCCTCTTTCTGGTATTTACAGTCCCTTCTCAACAATGTGTATCCCTCTCTGTTTACTGCCCAGTCATAGCTATCATTAAGCCCTGTTTCTGTTATTCCCACTATATCATATTTTTCTTAAATATCAATTCTAGGTCAGCCATTTTATTTGTTAGGCTTTTAGCATTTCTCATCATACAATTTAGCAGCTTTTGGTTAATTTTAATTGTAACCCTGTCCTCATTAACTATTCTATCCCTTCCTTCCATTCCACCCCCAGTTTCTTTAATTATTCCCCATTTATACCCTCCCCATTTAGGTGCAGCCCATCCTTATTAAAGAGCCTTAGTCCACAGAAAAGTCAGCTCAATGCTCAAAAAATATAAACCCTTCTATCTTATAGCAATTCTTAAGCCACATGTTTATCTTCTGCTGCCTCTCTGGTGTGGCTCATGGTACAGGTTATATTTCTGAAAATACCTTTTTCTAAGCTTACAGCCTAGTTCCCTGAAATCATTTTTAAGGACCTTCCACCCACCTGTATCTAACTTTGTCATTTGTGCCTATGTGCACCATGATTGCTGGGTCTTCACCAGCTCCTCCCTATAATCTGTCAACCCTATCTGCAATGTGTCAAACTTGATCACCAGGAAGGCAACCCACAGTCTGAAAATCCTGGTCTTTGTGACAAATAGCCCTATCTGTAACCCCTAATAATTAAATCCCTGAATAACAGCACTTGTTTTGCCTGCCCTGATCTCCTATCCCCTTCCTTACTGGAGCAGACATGCCCCTGGCTTTGAGAGGAAGTGCCTTGCTGCAGAAGTAGCACCCCTGAACTGACACTCCCCTCATCTGCCAACATTGAAAACTTATTGGGATGTGCCATATCAGGACTAGCCTCCCTTACACTTTTCCCTCTGTCCCACCTTCTAACTGTTACCCAACTAGCTGCCTCATTTTCCTGCCCATCTATGCTTCCAACCCCACTCCCATCATCCCCAGCTCGGTGAGCAGCAAACTCCTTTCTGGGTTATCAGTGGATCTCAGTGTTTCAAGTTGCAGATTTAGATTCAGAATGTGGGTTTCCAAATAAGCAATGTGCACACATTGTGCACAACAGTTTGTACCCTCAAATGGCTGTTAAAGAAGTGCTTACATTGCGCAAGCAGTACACTGTAAGGCATTGTTAAGCATGGAGCACATTATAAATGGGGAACTCACAGGTAGTTTCAAGCAGGGTAGATAAAATGAATTTACAAACATATGTGTAGACAGAAACTTCAACAAGTAAATGCAATTAAATAAGCAATACAAACACCTCCCTTCTAAACTCCTTGATTGTAAAGTCACTGAATTTTAAGTCACACACTTTAGTAAAATACACTTTAGAAAAACACACACTCACAAGCACCCAACACTCGCTTTTTTTTAAAGGTGTTTTAAAACCTTTTTCCCTTTTACTCAGCTGCAGTGCCCACTGCTAATGTTTCCTCTGATAGTAAAAAAAACATAAATGTTAAAACTGATTCACCGACATAAACTCCTGTTTCTTGATATTTTACCAGACTTAAACAACATGACTTTTACCAACTAGTGGCTGATACCAGGGATACAGTAGGAGTGAAAATGTAAATGAATTATTTTTTTACAAAACGAAGCAGTGTGGGTAAAAAAGCTAGATTCTCTACACCCTAAGGGCACCAATGAAAGCTGGCATATCAAACCTCTCTGAGGATACAATATTTATTTTCTCTCCACAGATAGTATCTTTGCTGGCTGCCTAGAATTTAGTCCTGCCTTCTCATCTTACTTGGTGGTAAGACCAAACATTTCATTCATTGTTTAAGGTTAAGAGTTAATATGGCAGGAACTATTTTAGAGTATTAATAGTACTTTTATCTATTATATTCTGTATTATTACATAGACTCTTTATTACATTGGAATCATGTTACTAATGACTTTACTTAATAGTTATATTGAACGCAATGAGGTATGTTTTGAGGGAGACAGTTCAAAGCCGGCCTGGTTGATGGCAATGATTGGGTAAAAGTATTCCTGTATGGGGGAGTTTCACAATACCCCTGAACAGTCACTATTTGTGGATTTCAGACTTGGACTATGTATAATTGGACTTTAACTTACTGAACTACTATCATGGGATATAATTTTGGGTATGTTTAAGTATTAAGTTCACACTTTGTACTTGTACATTTGAAAAAGGCTGTTTAACCTTGAACGTGCTTGTTCCATTAAAGAAGTAGTTACACTACTTTACCATATGGTTCCATTACTAATAAAAAATATGTTTCGCATAAAGCATTCATTTATTTATTTTTTTAACAATGCCCAATAGACTGAAAAATTACTGCTTGTGACTACTGCACAAACTGCAGCCATGGAAGTTTGAATGCTGGCTAATCAGATTAATGAGACATGACAGGTAAAGGAACCTGGCTGAAAATGTAAACAAATGACCATCTTGTAATACTGTTTATGTTAAATGTGTCCACTAGAGGTGCTGTTCTAGCGAATTATACATGAAGCTGAAATCTAGATGTCCTGCAGCCACAGTCATTTGAACACAATTAATTATGAAAATTATTACATACGTGGTAAATCATACCTGTATTATTTATTATCCGTTTCAGAAGGTTGAACATACAATAAATCATATAGTTTCCTTTAAATAAATCAAAGGTATTTTGTTTAATTCTTAGGCAGAGATATTATCTCTCTCTCTAATCTTTTTACATACTATGTATGTATGACAGCTGTGTGCTTCTGGTTAGAGTTGGCTATATGTATAGCTTACCAGCTAGGAGATGCTTATTTAACTGTGGGTTTGGAAGGCAATAAATTGAAACTACTGAAGAATCTGGAATTCTTATTCTGCATTTAGAACAAAATAGACTTCCCTGCAAACCTAGTATACAGCTTTCTAAACATATCATCCCACAGGAATCATATTATCCAAATGAAATGATTTAGCTGGAATTCTGTCACTGCCATAAGTTGTTACACTAACAATTTAATTTAAAATTTCTAAACATATGCTACCATGGTATGTCATTGTGGTAATAACTATGTTATGCTTAAAGGAAGAAATATCATTCTAAAATAATATTTGTTCTAAATGTAGTTCACGTCAATTGAAATGAGGGCTCTACCTAGGAATTTTGCGGGGCTACCATGAGACCCATTGCACAACAAACAGAGTTAGGTACACAATCAAAATGGGACCAGCCACACTGACAGTAAAATCTGAATGAGTACAGTCAATTTTCAGATGTCATTAAAAATTTTGAAATAAACTTAATCTGAGGGGCTTATTCATTAAAGTCCAAATTCAACTGTCGAAGTGAATTTGCATCATTTGAGGTTGCTATACTTCGACAGTCACAATTTTGCTACTCCTTATTCATTGAGTGGCAGATGCAGTGTCTTGTGTAGCACATCAATCAGAGAGTAGTAGTATGTCTAGTGATATGAATTCCACCAGTGAAGTGCAGTGGCATCATCCTCACACTGTACCACTTTTGAATGAACAGTCAAATTACGCCAAGCAGAAGTTCTGCCATCAACCCAGTCATTTGGCACTTTCATCTGGCAAAGTCAAACTGGCGAATTCGGAGCAGTACACCTTGCCAAATTTGTTACCTTATCAGAAATACGCGATGTACACGATGCAATTAGCTCCATTTGCCTGCCACCACTGTATCTAAATTGGATGCAAATTTACCTTCTGCAGAGTCTAATGAAAACACAAAGAAAGCGAAGTGGTGAATGAATGTGAAATCAGACCTTTAAACAACTGTTCTGACTTTAATTAATAAGCCCCCTTAGGACTTATACCTAAGGTATTTACATCTAGCAACGCCTTCTTCTGGAGCTAGGAGATTTTATCAATTTTTGTCACTTGCAAAGTATATTTTTTTCACTTCTGTCTTGTTATGACCATTTCCATAGACTGAAATAGAATAGCGCCACCATCTCTGCATAGCTGCTAAAGCAAGGGATAAGGAGCGCTGTTTTAAATGGAACAAATCATGTAGAAACAGCAGATTACTTGAGTGTCAGCTGCATCCTCTACAGTATAGCGCCATTTTTAGATGATCACCTAGATACTTTGGACATAAGTTGGCAGATAGTGCTTGTATTTGTATATATCCAATATTCGGGATGTTTTGTTTTTTTGTGCAACCATGTAGTCATTTAAACAAATATAAATATTACAGAATTTGTTTCCCTGAGAATTGCTGAGGCAGGGGACAGGGCTATAACCAAGCCAAAGCCCCCACAGGGCCCATTTACAATTACTGCAACCCCTCTACAGCAGTGCAGTGTATACCTCTAGCAGCCAATGGATCCAGCAAGTCTCTGTATATTGTCCAAGGGATGAAGGAGGAACCATGAGGAGGAAGGTAGGGGTCTGCAGTTCCCATTTTGCACCAGTGCCCAGAGATGTTTTGTTGAGGAGGTGACAGGAGGTATTCATTTACACAATATTTGCATGTCATCTAAAATTCAGGACTAAGGACATATTTATCAAGAAGTCAGTTTGCATAGCAAAATTGATTTGGACCTTTTGCATCAATTTTACACTTGTGTAGCAGTCACTATTTAGCTGGTTGTCAGTGTGATGGAGTGAATTGTCACATACTGACAATAAGCATAAATGATATATTATTATGAGAAGAAAGTGCAATGTTACTGTTTTGTTGAGTTTTGATGACCGTATTGTCACTGGAGAATAGTATCATAAATTAACAACAATTACTTTAACATTCATCTCAATGGAAGACAATTCCTAGTTCCCATTGGTAGTTAGCTGCCACATTTTTAAGCCCTTTGAGTAAAATGTCAATGGAATTTTAACAGAAACCCTGCATTAAGCCCTACGATTTCCCACTGACATTTGTCAAAGTCAAATCTATCTAAATTATGCCTTCCTAGTAGCACCAATTCTGCTACAGTTTAGTACAATGGGGTACAATGATGTCCATTATTTAAAGGGTTGGTCTTCAAAGTAATGTTTAGTATGTTGTAGATAGTGTAAATAGTGGCATGCTAAGACTGTAATGGGTCTTTTTTTATTGAATTATTTGACTTTATTTTGCTTCATGTTTGCCATTCTTCATTGTCATTTGTCACTGACTCTCTGTAACCATCAATCAATTGATCTGAGGTTAGAATTATTTATTAAAAATTAATTTTCATTATTTATGTTTCTGTTTATGCCCCCTACTATAGCTTTTCCAGGATGCACTTAACTCAGAAATATGTTGCTAGGTTAATGGGCCCTAGCAACAGAAAGACCATTCAAATGCAAACAAGAAAAAAAAAATAGTTCGAAGCAAAAAGATAAATAATTCATTCATGAAAAATTAGAAACTGTGGACCAATTTGCTTACATTTGTAGAAATTTTTAGTAGTTTGCAAAAACCCATGTAATCAGAGGTTTTCACCTATCAGGTAATAAGGCTTAGGGAGTCATTCATTAAAGTTCAAACTTTTGCGTAAATGCCCTTATTCGCATCCTTTTGTGATTTCTCCAACCCCGCTTATGCAAAAAACTCTGCAATGTGACAAATTCACGACTAATTCAGATGCATCCTCCAGTCGCAGACTTACGGAGCTCTTTGCATCAGAATGTGTGTGCATGTGCACAGGTAATTTGTCTATTGAAGGAGTCTGTCGAAGGAGCGGATTCTGCAGGTCGTACTGCTCCGAATTCACCTGTTTGTCTTTGCCACATCAGAGTGGTGAATTAGGGGGTTGATGGCAGGGCTCCAGTGTTGCATAAGGCTACTATTCATTCAAAAATAACAATGGCGACTACTACAGTACTAAACATGAACTAGGCACAAGGTGACATAAAAATAAGTATACAGTTAGTGGGATATGATGAGACTGACGTCACTTCCCTTTACTGGAGGAATTCGCCTCACTCCGCATGTCTTCTCAATACCACTATTGTGCAACTGATTATGCCGAACTACGCATGCAACCATGTCTGTTGCTATCCACTGCTTTATGAATAAGAAGGAACGAATTTGCATCGTCCTGATCGCAGTAACGTGAACAGACGCGAAGTCACTATGGAAGGTGAATTCACCCTGTAATAAATGACCCCCTTAGTCTTTTTCCCTTAAGTAAATATATATATATATATATATATATATATATATATATATATCGTTTTTAATCTCAGTGAAAATAAAAATGTCTTTGAAAGAATCCAATATATAATGTGTATTTACCTTTAAGTCCACAACTGCAGCGCAGAGTTTTTCATATGAAGGCAAATTTCCTTCAAAAGCAGACATTCACATCAGTGTTAGAAACTTTCCCAGCAGTCAATCAGTCAGTATCAGTCTAAACATTCCTCTTATTTTCCTTGCTTGGATAAACAACCAGTTAGAGCAAGTAAACTACAGTATTTTTCACAATATTAAGAGTTTGCAATCCATATAACTATACTTCTTAGAGTTGAATAGAATCTTTTTTAATTGACTTGAGCTAAACTTTTTGGCCTTAGGGAATTACGATGGCTACCCCAAGCTGATACGCATAGAAAGAAAAACATACAGCTCTGCGGGCCTCATCAAAATGACCAGGCACTGTACATTACCATGAAAAACATGGAATCAACTTGTAAACCAATTAAGCGCTATTCAACACAAGCACATATTCTTGAAGCTGATTTGTTTAGATTAACCACAATTCAATGCAGAGTTAAAAATGACCCAAATTGTCAGTGCTGTTAATCTACTAAAAAAAAAAAAGTAAGAGTTTTTTTTCCTAAAGAATTTTTCCATAGACCGTATTCTTTTCCACTTACCATCTCCCTATCTACCAACCTTGGATCAACAAACAGCCAGTGATTGACAAGTTAAAATGTTTAGCTTAGCTCTGGCTCATATAAACCAATTTAAGTTTTCTAATGTAAGAGAAAATGAATGGCAAACAAATGGTGTTTTTTACCTGAGTCTCTCCTAACCAAATAAAGTCCTTGTTAAATTTGTTGACCTTCGCACACATGCCTGACCCATGTCAGAGGTACTTGGGGTTCTTTAGTGATGTTACTAATAAACTAGGAGAGTTCCAGGAATCTTTAAAGCACTTGGAATAAGTGGCTGCGCAGTGAGGAGCGGCAGAAGTGCTGATGTAAATAGGTGCTTGAGCAAAAGTGAAGAGTAAATTAGAGTTTGGGGCTGCACAGGTAGACAGAGAAATTTTAGAGAAACAGGTACTCCAGCACTCCGTTCAGTATAAAAGAAAACTTTTTATTCCAACCACATGGGTATTAAAAAATGGGCATTGTTTGATTTTATTGAGTTTTAATACCCATGTGGTTGGAATAAAAAGTTTTCTTTTATACTGAACGGAGTGCTGGAGTACCTGTTTCTCTATTGTGCAGCAAGACGTCCTGAAGCTCCGAGCACCCGACTTTACAGACTTACAAGGGATTGAAGCGGTTGGTAACATTTATTTTCTATTTAGAAAAATTTTAGAGCCTTAACATCATATTGCACACAGTGCTAACTTTAAATGGAGGTTTTGTTTACTCACTGATTACGCACAATGATAGGGAATGATTATTTCTGTTGTCTATTATAGTCTATTCCTCACCTCCAGAGGTGAATTGCTAAAGGTATAAATCTTTCTTTTCACTTAATTGAAATGGAATAGGCTGTCTCCAGCCTATGGGAGGATTTTTACCAAGGAATGAAGCTCCGCCCATTGCATTTATTACAATACTGGAGACAGATATCCTTCATTCTGGTTAAGGGTTATATAGTGGTAGTATTATGCTGCTAAGGAGATCCTTTGGGATAATCTGCAACATGTGAATTGTGTTCATTATTTAACAATTATTTCATACAAGGGAGAGTGCTAGGAGACATTGCTGCTACATTTCACAGGGAAATGTGGGAGTTGCATGTTGTGATTCACCCCATGGTATACTAATTTATCACATTTTTCCATGAAAGGTATAAACAAGGTCTGTTCCTGCTCACTGTCCCTTAGAATTAAATTTGCCTTCAGTTGCTTAAGCAGGTAATTTCTCCAATAACATCACGCTGTGAGACAAATTTCATCAGATCTTTCAGTAGGTCTCAATCCCCTTCCAGTCTATAATTATAACTTACATTTAGATGCTCTGGATTTCACTGCTGTAAACCTGCTTATATACAGTATCTACAACTGGTTTATTGATATAGTCTATACACAGGAGCAACATGCCTTATCATGCCATCTCAACTCATAAATGTGTCAATTGTGGTGGCCATAGATCATACCCACTGATGTTTGTTCACATGAATCCCATTAAGGAAGGAACCTAAGCACTGCCAGATGGTGATTATTGCCATTGTTTTCAGTAATTACCGCCAGTTGGAGGCCATAATTTCCAACCACAATGCAATAATCCCTGCCTGCTGAGACTACATTCTCAATTGAGGGTAACCATTATGAGCTTTTATTAGTTGCCTCAAATTCAAGGTTACTGTTGCCATGTGGGGCTAAATATTTCCATGCGGAATCCAGTTACAGATAATCAAGGCAAGTGTGAAGTTTGTCTACTAGCTGGGAAAAATAATTTTTAATCATTAGATACTGTCATCCATAAATACATTCAGCTCCTGTGTCCAGTTGGGAAAAAATCATTACCAGTAATTATTATTCAATGACTATAGCCAACCAAATATTCTTTCTATGTCTAGCTGGGAGAAACCATTACAACTAATTGTGATTAAATTATTAATCATTACCTCTTAAGGGGGTTATTCACTAATGTCTGAATTGTTACGTATAGGTGTGAATTCGCCAGATAAAGACAGTCGCAATGGGCTGCTACTGTCGCAGTCGCATCTTTATAATGAGAATATTGTCGCAGTTGCAACTTTATTATGGGAAAATTGTCACAATCTTAACTTAAAAAAATTGTCGCGACTTTACAATGGGGAAATTGTCACGGATTTCCTGTGGGAATCCGCTGTTTGCGAATTCGACAGTCAAATTCGCACCTTAGTGAATAACCCCCTTTAAACTGACGATAATTTCTGCTACTAGGTCTATTTGGAAGAAACAATTATTATTTATCATCAATAAATAATCTGTAACTATTGCCAACCAGAAATACTCTCTGATCTTATGTCTAATTATTAGTAATTATGAGTAATGATTTAATAAGTGGAAATAGCTTTATCCAACTGAAGATACTGTCTGTTGCTGCGTTCATTTAGGGTGTAGAAGCCATTCTATATGTGCAGTATTAACTTACAAATGAGTGTAATCAGTAGTGCAGAAATCACTCTATGTTGAAGTCATTCATGGCTATTGTTTGGGATGTCATTCTTGGGGATCAGTGGGAGTGTGCAGTTATTGCTGCTACTTTCAGGATTAGTACTAGTGCCATTGTGTGGGTACTGAGATGCTGCAGTGACTTTTAGTTGGAAATAATTTTACAGGTTTTAGTACTGAGCTCCATTTGGTTATAATTGTTGGTGGCATGCTATAATTTTGAATCAAATCTAGTGTGAGTTACAAGTATATATTAATAATTATCACTGGGGGTAGTTACTGTCTAAAGAAAGTTATTTACTAAACAGTCAATTGGAACAACCAAGTGAATTAATGGTAACTCACATGATTTTGATTGTATGGGGGAAGGCTTTGGACGTGATTTCTGGCTTTATGTAACATAGTCAGTCAAAAAGTAGTAGGGTATGGAGTGATGTGCATTCCATTAGTGAACTGCAGTGACATCATCCTCACAAAGTCCCTCTCACTTTATTAAGTGAATAATATACTTCCCATTCTGTGCCACCATAACCCTAGTTCATGTTGTCACTTGGTTACAGTGTGTGTTATCATTTTTTGAATGTGACCAGTCACATAATGCCACTTTGGAGTCCTGCCATCAGCCTCCTATTTCGCCACTTTGATCTGGCGAAGGCAAACCTGCAAATGTGACACAGTATGCCTTGCTGAACTAGCTACTGTGACAGAATTCGAATATAAAACCTACGAGTGGATGGGCACGTGAAGCAATGCAAAGAGCTTCCTAAGTCATAAGCATCCAAATCTGACAGAAATTCACCACATCACAGAGTTTGCTGAATACACGATGATGGAAAGTTGTGAATGAGTGTAAATGTTCAGATTTTCATTAATAAGCCCCATTTGATTTGTGGCACATGCCACATACTGTATATACAGTATCCAAGAGATTCTTCCATCTGTTTTTGAATTTTACCATATTAAATGACTTTATTTATCGGAAACCATTGCTGGGTAGCATTGGAGCATATTGCATTTATACCTAAGGGTCCACATATTTTAAACCAGCCCTGGGATTTTCACAAAAAAAAATCTTTTGCAACAGATGCCTCACAATGGAGATACTAAAAGTTATTAAAGTCGAATGACTGATCTCTATCTTTTCAAGTTTATCCCGTGAGATCTTAAGCTTGATCCTGCAAGATTATCGCTCTAATTTTTTTGATGGAAAGGTAGATATACTACTAATGTAAGGTATGGCTACCTTTCCATTGAAAAATCCAATCAAAAAATTCAAGCGATAATCTCGCGGGATCAACTCGAAAATTGAAGACTGGTCTTTTCGACTTTAGTAACTTTTTTGCCCTTCAAGAGTTGTAACTATTCAAAAAGTGAAAAGTCTTCATTTTTGGATCTACACAAAGAAACACAGTTTTACACAGTCATAGCATCGCGTATATTAGCTGTTTTCATATTTTCATTTTTTGCAAACACAGACATTTTCCTTTATAACAATATTTACTTACACACCACAACTTTTCTAACACATTGTACCTGCTCTACAAGAGAAAACGCCTGGACACGTAGGCAGAAAAGAAAATAATAAACATGCAACTCATTAGTAAGCAGTACGCAGACATGCAACTCTTTCACTTTTTCACTGGGATAATACACTGATTCCTTTATAGGACTTCCCTGAATTCTGCTCAAAATGGGGCAGGTTGGAGCTTGGCATGGACCAGTTATTAGTAGCTGAGAAAACAGAAGCGTAAGGGAGAGTCAAATAAACAGAGCTTAATGATGGAGACACAATGTACAAACTGTGTGTTTAAGAACCCCTAAAAAAATAAACAGAATTATGCAAAATATGATACAGGGAATTAGCTTAAAAGAGACCACAGGGACTAGCTATGTAAGACCTAATCTAATTCTTTCAGTCTGAATAGAAGACTGTATTACGATTACCAGTTTTCTGACTACCCTTTGCAAACTGTGGCTCCCCTGTTTGTGAGAGCATGAGAGGCCCACGTGAGCTGTTTAGCAAACCACATGAAGATAATCGTACAAACATTAAGCTATGCTGACAAATCACACCACATCAGGAGTGCACCACAGCAACCCACAGAAATAAAAAAAAAAAATCTGTACTCTTTCTTTGTGACATAATCAAAGTGGCATTTCAGTGAAAAAAAAAAAAAAAAGGAATACCAGAGTAAGATTCATTCAAGTTTGTGGTTTCTGATATCTTAAAATTATATTAAAGAGAATACTGAGTTGGTCATGGAGAGAAATAGGGAAATAAAAAAATAGAAATGTAAATATTATTAATAGTGTTATAATATACTTCTGGCAGTAGATTGCCTGATGAAGAGGCCTTAGGAGCCTGGAAAGCTTGCATTTACCATCTATTCCGT
>WMED01001536.1:9894-27194 GCA_019650415.1 Pipa parva
AGAGCCCCCCCTCCCCCCTTAAGTCACCTTTAGACTAATGAAACTTTAGTTCTCCTTTGATTAATGAGGTTTTGAAATGTTGCATTTGCCTTAGGATACACATTTTGTTCAACCAGCCCTAATTCAGGCACACAATTTAACAGAGGAGACGCCAGGCTGTTAAGTAGCTGAAGTCTTAAATCAAGCATGCACAGATAGAAATGGTTTTCTTAAACTACAACAAATGGGTGCTGTTGTCAGTTGTTGTTTACATTTTTATAAATATCCTGCTTTCTTGGCTCATTTTTGTTCTTGATGATCCTATAATTTGCAGCATTTTGTTAACATTACAAATACATTCAGAAATAGTATCCATCTCTCAAAAAAACACTTAACTACTATACTATTTTAATAGATGACAATTGTTCTTGTGCCCCTTTGTGCATTATTATTATATCCACAAAATTGTTCATTTTATCAGATGTAGCCTTGTTTGCAAGTCCCATGTAAGGTTATTCCTTTTTAACCCTGCGGTGTTTTCTGTCCATCTGTTAAACTGACAAACAAGTTTTGTTATCTGTAGATTGTAGAAGAAGCGACAAAAAAAAAAATCTACAGGTAATCTGTGGTTTCCCTCAAAAAGCTGGGAAATTAGTAAAATCGAAAGTTCAGTTGCAAAGTGTTTTTGCTCATGGGTTCAAAGCAGTTGAAGACTATCATTATTTGTTATTTTGATATAACTGCTTTCTCATTATTTTACAGGGTCACTGAATTGTCATGGCTCTATCAATCACAGTGAAATAGTGAGTTGGTTAATCCTGCACAAGGGTTAAATAGATGAAATGGAGACTTAGTATAACATGTGCGTTACATTTACTATTTTGTGTTTTGAATAGTTTTGACTTTTTTTAATGCACTTTATATATCTTTAGGTCTAATTACAATTCCACTTATGCACATTCACTGCCCTTTAGTTGGAAACAGTTAAAGTATTAATACACTCAAGGTCTTCTGACTGAAACAATGGGATATGGCAGTATTTATCTTCAAAAGAGCCACTGACTGTGAACCATTATGTGAATTGGGACAGTCACCCCTATATCCTAGCGAGAGCATGTAACATGATCACTGATGGGCATCACCCCAACCATGGTCTCTTTTCCCTTCTCCCATCTGGTAGAAGGTATAGATGCCTAAAGTCTCGTATGGACAGACTAAGGAAGAGTTTCCTTTTCCCTTCTCCCATCTGGTAGATGGTATAGATGCCTAAAGTCTCGTATGGACAGACTAAGGAAGAGTTTCCTTTTCCCTTCTCCCATCTGGTAGATGGTATAGATGCCTAAAGTCTCGTATGGACAGACTAAGGAAGAGTTTCTTCCCTGACTCCATTATCAGGCTTAATCTCTCCCTTACAAAACCCTAACCACTATGCTCTCCCCCCCTGTCCTCGCAATATATTCCTACTGTAATTACCTCTGATCTAATTTCAAATATTCATATTTATTTAAGTACTGATACATATTTATTGCCTATACGAATATGGCTATCCTACCTATGAAGTAATCCTACTTATGACGCACTTGTAATTTTGCAGATATGTATGTTCTTGTACTGTTCCAGCGACAAATAAAATAATCTAATCTAATATCCTGGGTATATAACTAATGCTATAGAGCAGCGGTTCTCAACCTGTGGGTCGCGACCCCGGCGGGGGTTCCATGGCCATCCCACGGGGGTCGACAACTGCTACAGCACCCGGAAGCGCCTGCAGGACCCTTCTTATAAGGGTTCCTGTGGGGTGACCACGTGACGACATTCGGCTGGAACATCATCACGTATGCGCGTCACGCGATGCGCGGTGACGTCAGAGCCGGGGGTCGCTGAGTATAAAAGGTTGAAAACCGCTGCTATAGAGGCTGCACCAAAGCTTTTTTTTTGTACATTGTTGGGAGACTATCATCATTCACTGTTTGACTAGATGTTTTAGAACAACGTTTAGTTTCAGATCCTTTGTATATACCCCTTCCAAATAAACCAGAAACTGTCCTGATACAGAGTAATCCTAATAATTCACCAAGCAAACCAATCTTTATATTCCAGAACTGTGCTTTCCCGGCCTATACTACAAGAAATTATATGAGGCATAAGTTATCCTGAATGCTGTGAAGGTATGCCAACCTCCTTGGAAAAGCATAGTTATAACGCAGGAGAAGAATTTGCTACTGATATATCAACAGTACCTGAAAGAGTTAGTAATTGCCTTCTGTATACTTTTCTCACCATTTCCCTCCATTTTTATTCTCCTCCCACCACTTATGTATGCCCAATTCTACATCGTGAATTATAAAGTCACACTCAATTAGGGGTGTGCGATATAAAAAAAAACAATATCGCTATTTTTTTTTTTTTTACTTACCTGATATCGATAACTGCCGATAATCCTCCTCTTCTTCTGCAGCTTGATCCTGTGCGGTGTCTGTGGAGCTTCCGGAAGGTGGAGATAAAGCAGCGGCTCAGCACACTTAGAAAGAAAAGCAGAGACTCACCCATGCAGCCGCACTAACAGCCGATAGCTCATTAAAACGCAGTGAATATTCATCATGAATATTCACTGTGCTTTACTGAGCTATCGGCTGTTAGTGCGTCTGCGCCGGGTGAGTCTCTCTGCTTTTCTTTCTAACTGTGCTGAGCCGATGCTTTATCTCCACCTCCGAAAGCTCCACACGATTACCCGATATTGCAGTTTTGCAATATCAGGTAATCACTGTGTGCGATATTATCGTGAACGATACATATCGCACACCCCTACACTCAATACCTTAACAGACTTGTTCTATTTCATATCACATACAATCCTGGTCTATAAACTCCATAATACTTTAATACTTTTGTTTTCCCTGTTAAAATATGCAGTACATTAAAAAAAATTCTAATAAGGTGCAAAAAGAATGGGTGAGGAGGCAGAGGGGATTGGATCTATTATTCCAACAGTACAACACTTCAAACTGCCCACAAAACTCTTTATCTTCTGTACAACAGGTGTCCTGTCCACTTCTCAACCTAGAAGAAGCCTCAAAATACCTTGGGACCAATGTACCGTATTTTCCAGACTATAAGGCGCACTTTCTATGAGCACCTTTTAAGCAATCTTGGTTCATATATAAGGCGCACCGGACTATAAGGCGCAGCACATTACCAGTAAATAAACCATAGCTCAGACTGCAAGTCAAATTTTATTCAACTTACGTCGGGTTCATATATAAGGCGCACCGGAGTATAAGGCGCACTTTCTATTTCTGAGAAATTCTCAGCATTTTAAATGCGCCTTATAGTCTGGAAAATACAGTACTTGTGCAAACTGCCTAAGTTTTTTGCCCTGTAAAAGAAGCAGTGTGCACCAGTCTCATAACAGGCCCTTAGCCATAAAGGACCAGTTACATCAGAGAGAGAGAAAATCAATGTTTAAATTAGCATGACAGTTATTCCTATGCAGTATTTAACAAATTAATCTAACGGAGTCATCCTCAAGCTTGAGTAACTGTTTTTCATTGGCTTGTGTTTTCGCTGTCTCTGCTGGTTGCAGCTAAATTAGGTTAACTGGACCAGTTACTTCCTGGTTATGTGAGTGATGTCAGTCCTCACAAGAGTAATCGCCCTCTCATGAATTTTGTCAAAATTAACCAAATAAGAATGCGTAGATTGAAAAAAAAACTTGATCCTGGGCTGTGGATTGTCAAGTGAATACTGATTTAGCAGCAGCAGTGTATAGCTGCTAGATTAATCAGGTAAATATACAAATTGACTATAGACCTCCTTTAAAGCCTTTAGTTCTCTTTGAATAACAGTGGAAGTAAAACTTGGTTGATAGCAGGTGGTGCACTTGTAGTAGGTTTTGTAGGAATTCATATTCCAGCAAACAAGCAAACAAAAAATACACTTAAAGGGACAACTAAACCGTCAAATTTCCGTTATTTAAAGTTGGCTGTTTATTTGTTTATGGAACAGATAAGACTCATGCAAACAACTAGTTACATAGTAAATCCAACATAAAGCTGACTGGCATCACTGTGGTTTTACCTCTGTCATCCAGTTCTATCATCTCAAACTGAAACCAAGGACTTGGGAGATGCTAGATTCAGGAGCTGAGTACCACCCACAACAAACACCTCTACTACCACCACTTTTTCATTGTCCTGAGATCGCAATTGTGCATGTTTGAGCCACAATAAAAAGTCAGGGAAAGATGGGACAATACTATTGCAGCCAACGTCATGCTGTAATTACCCTTTAAATAATAAAAGCACCAGGATTTAGCTAAAAATAAAACCTTTTACACTACTATCAGACAGACAATTTAAATGATCCAGTTTCAAATGGCACTAGTTGTGGATCTCTACAAACTGCAAGTGAGTAGAGATGATAAAATTCCATGCTATCCTGACTGAAACAAAGTTATGCATTTAAAAAAATCTGTCTGTGAGTGGGTTGATCTTTCTTGGATTTACGTAAAGGCCGAGAGCATAGAATCCCCCTCATGTTTTTGACTGATGTAACAGGAAATCAAGCCCCCTCCCTTGTTTGAAAGACATGCTGATATGACAATACTCTATGTGTCAGATGTGGGTAAAAACAATACAGAAATTCATTTCCATTTATGGGTCTTCAAGTGGTTGTACCAATTCTTAATTCTAAAGTACCCTTTAGAAGCAATGCTGTAAATAACTGCTGTTTTTAGGTGAAAGACTGACATATGATTCACTTTATTTTCTCACATTTATACTGCATTTTTAGGCAAGCAAATTTCTATCCCCTTAATTTGTCTCTATTGCATTAGAATAACTGGCATTCTTAATGCCAGCTCATACATGGGCATTACTGAACCATTCATAGGGCTAAATAGGGGAAGCAGCACCTTTTAGTCTTTAATTTTACTTGGAAATGAAGGTGATTAAATGGATATGACTTGGCAGACTTTGGCTGTATAGTTTGAGTGCCTATGATACAGCCATTCTCAACCGGGGGTCAGGGGGGCCAGGGGTCGCCTAAGACCATTGGAAATTGTCATGGAAACCGTAACAATATTCCCACTGTAAAGTTACAGCCATTTTTAAAAGTTGAGACTTCAACAACATTCTCACAGTAAAGTCTCGACTGCAACCATTTTCTTAATGGAAATATTGTCGCGGTCGCAACTTTCCATGTTAAAGAAGCGACTGCGGCAATTTTCTCATTGTACCACTGTGACCATTTTAAAGTTGCGACTGCGACAATATTTCCATCGTCATTATGTGACTACTAAATGGTCTCTGCTTATGCACAGGCTATTTTTGGTTTAAAATCAAGAATGTACACGTTAATTTGTTTCTTTCGTTTTGTATATTTTGTTGGAAACCTGGTTTACCTTCTATGCAAAAACTGTAGCGTTGTATGCGGGCTTATTTCTTAGTAAAAGTTGTTGATTACGAAAAGAAAGGAACAGATTTTTTTTTTTTTCTCCTTTTTGGTGTTTGTGCACCGGAAACCTGCGTGTGGGTGTCAGTGATTAGTGTGAATATCTCGTGGTCTCCCTTTTTTGGTTGCAGATGGGAGTTAGCTGTGCCCCACCCGTGACCACTTCCTAGTTTTTTTTTTTCTCTCTCTCTATTATTCAGTTACTGCAGTGCTTATGCAGCCATGCACACTAGAACATGTGTGGAAGGAGCCAAATAGCACCCATCTTGACCAGTTTATAACCTTTTCTTTTTTGGTCACATTTTTTTCTGCATGCAGAGCTGATAAACTCTTAACCCTGGTTTAGCAACTGCACACTTAGAAACGCGGGCATTTCTCGGCCAAAAGTTCATATTTGAGGTCTTGGCATAGGCTCCTTTACATGAGCTTTCTGGGTAAAGAAAAAAAACTGCTAGAATTGACATGTTAGTCTGCAGGTAAAAACAACCTAGCCACAGGAAAGAACAGACTATAGAAAGCGTTCATTCCATTAGCAGAAGGGCATAAACATGCTTGGCTGAACTAGATGGAATTCATGCTTTAAGAGTAAATAATAAACAAAAACACAATAAACAAAAAAACAATTAAATTTTTTTGGGTGGGGGTTGGTGGGAAGATAGAATTATTTGCAGTACACAGCTACTTCCCAGTATTTGTGGCAGGGATCAGAAATATTTTGGGCTGAGGTCACTGGTTGAGTCCTTTATGCATAATTTTTCTTTAGTTGCTTCCATTAAGTACTTATGAGCATACATGTGTGGTGCATTGTTCTTGTAAGAAGATACAAATAGAAATTAATAATATAGGGATTTTGAGTATAATATATTATTAATATAGGGGGGCTGAGTAGTTCAGGGGAATGATTATTAATGGGTCATATGCATAAATGTTAATGTTTTCAAAGCATATGTTTTTTTTTCATCTTCATTAGCAAGCCTATGTTAAATGACCAATTACTGATGGAATGGGATGCTTAAGATATTAATGTATTCAAATGATTACCAAGAGTATTTTTATTTTTAGGGTGATGTTTTAGTAGAATGTTGACAATGGACTACTTCTGTATAAACAAACCTAGTAGTATATAGTTCATGCCCAGATTTGCTCCTATTTAAATAGATCCCTGGGGTAGAAATCAGTGGCTAACGAAGGCTATTTGCATTCTAATTGCATGGTCACATATGTTGCCTTCACAACTGCAAGTTAATTCTGTAATGTAAAATGCAGATCCCCCTGCTTTGGAGATTTCATTCCAGCATCATAGTTGCAGAGTTGGTTATATAGTGATATTATAATTAAAAAAAAAAAAAAGATGCAGCTCCATCAAGTTCATCCTTTTCTGTTTACACTTGTTGATCCAGAGGAAGGGGAAAGCGTATGTAAACTTTGGGCCAGTTATTGCTTAGTTTGCTTTTGTGCCCTTTCAATGGAAGCGTCACTGTTGTGCACTAAGAAACTCCTATTTACAGGACCTACAGTACAGTGCCATGCTACGTGGGATGGCAGCAGATATGGTCCTGAACAACTTTTACTATACAGAAACTCCATTCTCTTTGGAGTGATTGGACCTACACAGGACTAAAGAAAAATTAGCAAAACTATGATGTCGTAGGCAGAGCAGACCTAGAATGGTTTCCATGGAAGATATAGCTCAATCTTCACTTCTTGTAGGACTTTATCCTAACGCTTAAATAAAACAGCTTAGATGATACACATTATGTTCTTGAAAGAAGCAGTTTAATCTACTTCTACTGTTACAGTACATACAGGATATGTTTTACTGTTGGTGTTCTTAGAACGGGAAGCATCTTTTGAAAGTTCAAGTGTGATTACTGCAAGCAGCTTTGTAGAATTGAAAGTCTATAAAAGATATATATATATATTTTTTTTTTTTTTTTGTCTCATTCTTTGCACAGTTCTGGGAACTGCGTAGGGCTAAAGAAAAGAAGCAAAAGTTGTAAAGTCATAGGAGAAAAAACAGACTAGAAATTTACACGGGCCACTTTGACCCGGCTCCTTCTATTAAAATGAATAGACGGCAGCTCCTGCATTTGTAAGACATTCTCGTTATGGTGAAACCTTCTTGCACCAGCCAGGGGGATATCCATATTTCAAGTCTTTATTGAGACATTGCCTCCCCTTTTGATGTTTTGGCCTTAATTTTGCATAAGATTAACCAGGCTACTGTTGGCAAGAGCACGCAGCTCCCTTATTATAATTCTCAGTGTTCAATCTTCTCATACAAATTCAAATGAATTCTGAACATAAAAATACCAGTAACGCCACAAAAAGAATAATCCCATATGGATTGGCATGGCAGTCGTTTTTAAATAATACTGGTAAAAATATGATAATTGAACTCCTGATTTATTTTTTTTTTTTTTTTTTGTCATTCTGAGTTTTTCTGTGAAGCAGTCAAACTCCTGTCTAGCCCCCCTGTTTCCTGTGAGGGGTCAGACATGTGACATGCATGTCTGCAGCCTGTGGGGAACCAGAGCTCCAAAGACATCCTCCCGAAAACAGGCTGAGGGAGGAGCTTGCCAAGTAGGCTTTGCTACCTGTGCTCATTGTTTATACATGCACACGCAGGAGTGCTGTGCACAGGTAAGGAAAAATGGTGTTTGGTAGTGGCACAAGAAAAATGATCAGGTGGGTAGAGCGTTTGGAATTTAAAAGGAAATTGGCCCATGAGCTTCAAATTTTATCTCTGTCCAGTCCATTTACTTGGCTGAGTTCTTGCCTACTTTAGCTAATGCATGATCAGAAAGTGCTTCAGAAAGCCCAGATCATTAAAGGACAACTATGATGCTCATGGTCAGATAATGGTAATGCCTTTCTATGAGGCTGTATGTGAATACATACCGGATAAGCTCATTCAAATCAGCTCTGTCCCTCTACTTCGTCCATAGTACTTTAGAGACCTTGGAAGGCTTGATGTGGGCATTGTGTGAACCAGAAAAAGTTCTCCTCCTGATATTAATTAGTTCTGCATGCTTAAAATGACTGGTTGGATATTTACAAAACTTATATATAATCTATTCAAATAAAATACATGCAACACTCAAAATTTGGGGCACGTTTACATTTTGTTTGGCTTTTTACAGCTCCCAGTAGCCGTTGGGACTTGCCCAGTGTGAATATTGCTTAGCTGGTATGATTGGGGGAAATAAAGTAGATCAAAACCTGCCACTGTATTTGAAGAAGGCACTGGCACCAATGTGTCACTGTGCTATCATGATATTTTTGTGGTTTAACACCTCTCCCTTCAAATTGAGCCTTTCAGTTCCGTTCCCACGTTTTGTTTTCTTTTTTTTTTCTCACTCAAGTACATGTGATAATGTTAACAATGTCCCACAATCTTCCATCCTCTTAGGTCTAGAATTTATCTCTATGCAGAAGCAGATAATTGTCAGACAGACGCACATACTATTATTTTTTAGTCTAGATAATCTGAAAAAAGAAATTAGCAATAAAACGACATATGCATTCCTGAGAATAACAGCCAAAAATCAAACCTTTAAAAAAAAAAAAAAAAAAAAAATTAAATGATTTTTAAATAAGTTTCTTGTGACAGTGACTTTGCAGGCCCAGGGTTTATGTTAGGGGTGTCAGTGTAGACAATGTAAGTCTAGCAGCAGAAATAAACAGTGCCACCTTTTTGTGCAGCCACTCTGGTTCTTTTTCCTAAACCAATGTTGAATCATGACATTGAGTTAGTAAGTAGTAGGCTGCTACTGTTAATTTGCATGATCCGTCCAACGGTTTCCTTGGGAAAATAATTATAGCATCTCTTGGCTACGAGTGCATTTTTGACAGCAGCATTAATTGAATTCTACTATCACGTTTAGAGATAATTAACTTTCATGATTATCTATAGTGTGGTTTAACCGAACCACTTGGGTAGATGCTGAAACTGCTGTGGTTTTTTTTTTTTTTTTTAGCGGATTTAAATGCAGAAAAACAAGCATCCTAGTTCTCTATTGCAGTGCCAGGAATTCAGATGTTATTTTGTTAAATGTGTCCTTTTTTTTTTTTTTTTTTTTTATAGCAATGAAACGGATGTAAAAAGCCTTTGAACCAACCGAGGGTCAACAGCAAGGGGTATGCCTATATCTGTAAATGAATCCAGGAGCAACCCCATATTATACTAGTACCCATAATGCTTTAAATTAAATGTTATTGCAACTATAATAACTTATTCCTAATCAATGACATTAGTAAAAATTTTCATGTATAATATCCTAAAATGTAATTAGTATGTGTTCAGATGCACAGCCTGCATCAATAGATTGTGTCATTTCTGAGACCTAGGACAGCAGTGTTTTGCCAAACTTCTTTTACCACAGAATAGATTCCATTTTGAGTAAAAGATTATCTGATTCAGGGATCATATACCAAAGAAAAAGCGAGGGGGAATAAAAATTCATTTGTGCAATCCTGGCATATGTAATAATTGTATGTAATAATTGTATGTAATAATTGTATGTAATAATTGATCGTTATTATTAATTAATTTTTTTGAGTGTGCGCTTAAAAAATGGGTTTCTTTTTTCTTCTTTTGTTATGATTCAGGGATCATGGCGGGCTAATGGCATTTAAATTTATTTGTACCTTTTTTTTTTTAAATCTATGTACACAATTGAAAATGTATTGAAATGCCTGCCTTGGGGGATGGGTGGGGGTTATTTGAATACACAGTACAGCCAGTTCACATGTACATTGAGTACCAAGCTGATGGAAGGAATGTTGACTAATTCCTTATTGAAATGGAGCCAATCGGCAACACTCTACACCTGTTTTTTTTTAAAACAAAATGAATAGCAGTGGGGTAACATATATCAGCGCTATATAAATGAATACATACATACATGGAGCTCTTGCACTGCCTAGACCAGGGGTTGGCAAACTTTTTGGCTGAGAGAGCAATATAGTGCATCTCTGCTCAGCCCTTTCGATTCCGGAGCCTCTGATGTCATATGTGACGTCACAGAGGTGATGTCAGCGGCTCCAGATTGGCTAGGAACCTGGAAGCACGGTGACATCAGCGACTCCGGATTGCCTAGCAACCTGGAAGCACTGAGAAAGCTTGATCTCTACAGCGCTTGCCAGCGATTAGTAGGCAGACTGTAATGATTGGTGCTTGCATGTGAGCACCACTCGTTACAGTGAAAGACCCAGATGTAGCCATCAAAAGAATCACAGGTTGCTGACCCCTGGCCTAGACCACTGGCCCATAGCCAACCCTGCAGCTTATTCCCCATAGAAAATCCACTACAATTTCCCCATTGTAAAGTCGCGACAATTTTTTAATGTTAAGATCGCGACAATTTTCCCATAGTAAAGTCGCGACTGTGACAACATTCTCATTATAAAGACGCGACTGCAGCAACCTATTGCGACTATTTTATCGGGTGAATTCACACCTATACGCAACCGCTTGGACTTTAGTGAATAACCCCCATATATCTCTTCTTTTTTACATTCATGTCAAGGGATTCCTGGTTTATGAAGGTATTTTGATTACTAGCACATTTATATGTGAAGCAGGGAACAGTCTTAAGTGAATGCTAATCTAACACTGCAGAAATAGTAGCAATCTCCCTGCTTATTTTCTCAAAGGCTGACTGCAAGTGGAGGGGGCAGGGCTAAAGGACAGCTGACATTGTAGTTCCCCCATTCAGATGCCTGCTAGATCATGATTTGGGGATCTGATTAGAGTAGCTCTTGAACTACTAAAGTCTTAGCTGTGAATGCTTTTAGCATTTAACCACAAATACTCCCTGCTCCCACAGACAAGTTTTGAGGCAGAACTAATAAGTCCACTTTACTATAGACTCTCTGTTTTGTTTGCCAAAGAAATACTTGGATTACTGCCTGGCAATCCTAAAACCATATACCAGCCATTGAGTCATATCTACTGCACCTTGAGCAGCTTAATGTCTTGGACAGAAAATAATTCAACCAGTGTAATATCATAATGGAGGTGCATTAACATGCTTAGCAATTCAACTAAACAGTGAAGTGTAAACTAAGACCTTATTAAACACATTTATTAAATGATTGCAATGTTTATAAACACATTCAGTTACAAACATGGATAATTCAGTGTCCTTGTGAATTTTATATATATTATGCTTCCAGGTCACCTACTTTAGCAATATTTCACAATCACATGGCAGCCTTTGTAGTATTTCATCTCCATCACCGGCTGAGAAAGTTGCTGTCCTGGACATCGATTTCATCCACTGCATATGTGAAAACAAGCACCGAGTGTATGCCTCATTGACGTACACAGCTTAATGTACCATGTGACTTTTCCAACCAGTTAAACAATATATGTGATGATGTCAGTGTTCATTATCATTATAGTAAGGATCCAGTATGATGGCCAGGAGATGTTTATAGCCTAAATCTAATACAAAATAAATTAAATCTGTAAGATAATATGGAGTAACAGCGACACTAACACCATGAGATTAGAGGACCATTCGACTGTATTTAAATGCATATAACTGTGGTTAGCGGAAAATGTGCGCTGTTTTTTTTTTCCCTCTCTCATTTCACAAACGAATGATTTATTTTCAGGAGCTGAGAAAATAAATTGCAAGATGATATGATTGCATGGGTTATAACTAAGGCAATTAAAATCACCTGGTCTTATCTTCTAAGGTTCAATTTCATAGGGTGTCTTCTGCTGGGGTCCTCAGTTCCATCCACACCCTTATCCCTTTTTTTCCTCTTCCTATTTGCTTGTTTGGTACGTGTGTGGGTAGGGCCTTTCTCCTTGTTTTGGTGGTTTTGTCTGTGTTTGGGGTTGGACCTCAATGTTAAGTTTTAATCAACCTATTTCAAGCAGGTGAAAAGCCATTAGTTAGCTTTAATAAAACACATGAACTTTTTGTCTTTTAAACAGTTCACATTTTGATTTACTTTAAATGTTGTTCTTACTTAAAACCAACAAGACTATCATGAATCAAGCGATAACGAGAGAAACATCTGAAGTGTTTGTAGTAAATGAGCCCATGCTTTAACAGTCAGTATGCAGATTCCTTAAACACTGTTTCATTTTGACGTACATTTAAAATTCTTCTACTCATTTAGAATGTTAGCACAGTAACCTAAAGTTTTTCTTCTTCCCCATATCTGTTTAGGTAAAAGCACTCCAGTGAGCCAGCTCAGTACATCACATTTCCAGAAGTCCCATGACCCATTCCAGCCATTTGGGACAGAACCTGGAGATCCATTTCAGAGCAGAAAGTCCTTCACGGATCCTTTTAGTGGTAAAGATCCATTTGCCAGCTCACAGTCTGGAAAGCACTCTAAAGGGACATCTGCTGGGTTTGCAAACTTTGGCTCTGTAAGTTGAATCTTCCCACTTCTGCGTATAGGGTGTTCCCTTTTTATTATGCTGCACAATTTTTTTCCGGCTATGTAACTTTGTTACTTTATATATTATTTTTCTCAGTGTAGCTTTTAACTAGATGACTTGTTGTCACAAGTTAACTAGGGTTGTTCAGTCAAAAGACCATTAATTACATTAGAACAACAATGCCAAATTTGAGGCACTTCCTGCACTAGGAGTGCCTATGCATGGTATCTTGGCCTTTGTGACTGCTATAAATGTCATAGTACATCCATATTTTTCCCAATTTCTTGATCTAAAGAAGGCTTTCTTTTGTAGAACAAAACAAATTTTAGTGGGTGTTAAATAATTTTATTAAACAGTTATAATGTAATGTGCTGCTTTTGCTACGTTCCTTTGCATAACACAGTACATAATGTATTCAATTGTATATATTGTAAAATAATGAAAATGGCATTAACAGCACATTACGTTGTTTCTGTTTAATATATATATATCCCATAATTTATAATGCTTTCTCTAATAATTTGTCTTTACATTCTCGCTGTTTGGTTTCTGCAGAACTGATCCCCTTGGAGGACATGATTGAATGAAGGAAGGAAACAAAAATAGCTTTAAGTAGTAGAGTAAGAAAGCTTATAGCAGGGATGGCGAACCTATGGCACGCGTGCCAGAGAGGGCACGCAGAGCCTTCTCTGCTGGCACACACGCCATCGCCATCCCTGCTCTTTCTTTAGATCCCCTCAGCAGCGGATCTGATATAGGCTGCGTATCTGACCTGACAGTTTTCAGTTCGGATCCGCAGGCTATATTGAAGGAGGCACTCGCGATGGGTCGCTCTTCTCCCACAAATAGCCGGACGACCTCCTACTTCCCCAGCAGTGCAGGCGCGATGACATCATTCATTAGCGCCTGCACTGCTGGAGAAGTAGGAGGTCGGCCGGCTCTTTGTGGGAGAAGAGCGAGCCATTGCACGCAGCCATCACCTCTGCCTTCAGTATAGGCCACGGATCCGATCTAACAGTTTTCAGGCCGGATCCATGGCCTGCACTGAAGAAGCGCACACAAGCAGGGGAGTTCTTCTCCCCTAACGCGTGTGCGCTCCTCCCACCCGGCGCTGGCGTGATGACGTTACTCACCAGCGCCGGCACTTAGGGAGATGTGCTCGGGAGTGGCGTCACCTTTTTGGCACGGCTTATAGGGACACTAAAGCCTGTAAAAAAACAAAACAAAAAAAAAAAACAACTTTCTATTTATTGGCCACCTTGTATTAAGTATAACAAGTGTTAAAATGGCAGGTTTAGGCTTACCTATTTTGCAGAATAGTTAAAGCAATTGTAGAAAAAACAAGCACTTGGAGAAGAGGTTTTCAGCTAATCCCAGCCCCTCCCCCTTAGTCAATGGCTATGCTCACTAACTGAGCATGCTCCTCACTCCGAACACTAATTAAAATTCACTTCCTTCAGAAACTAAATGCAAGGCCGCTCAGTGAGACTGATATACTGTAGAAAAGCATCTTAAATCAGCTTAGTAATTTAAATGCTACACAAAAGTAACAGCCTGCACAGTGGCAACAGGAGAAAAGGCTAGGGTTAGCTGATAACTTCTCCAACTATGCATTCATGTCCCTTTCAAAAAATATACCAATTCTAATAAAAATAAAGCCTATTAGTGAATATTATTAAACATCCCAACAAGTTGGTTGACTTTTGTATCCAAGGACAGCCGATTGCAAATCACTTTGTTAAAAAAAAACTAATTTTTTTGGTACCTTAAGATTTGTTTTTATTTCATAAAAACATTTCTAAGATCTTTTTTAATTTAAAGAACATCAGACCTTTGTTCAGCGTTACTTACACCAAGAGCAGCATTGTAAAGAAAAGCATATTGGGAAATGTACAGTCCTCTCAAAAGAAGCGTTAACATGGCCCTGTTCTATTCAGTTACATTTCTGCAGTGTTTCCCCTAATAGAGGTCCTTGTGAGAAACCACAGGTGACATCACTAAACCTTTGCACTTTTGAAGAAAAAGAAATCCTGCAGCACTGTAAAGCAGACTAAGAAGGACAATGCAGTGTACCTGCTGGGCAGTGAATCCTTTTATGTGGCTTCATTTTATTCCATACAGTCTGTGACTTGATTTCTTAGTGCATGAACAGTTACACAATTTCATTTATTTGCATTATATTACTGGCATTGTAATAAAGAATGTGTAAAGAACGCACACATTCTTATGGATTGGACAAAGTATAAAAAGTTTCCAGAGAAATGAAAACTAATCATTTTAAAAAGGAAAGGAAAGCTATAGCTCGTTGCTTCTAGGGGGTGATTCTCAAGAGGGAGGGGAAAAATACTTACCAGTCGGTCTTTTATGCTCCAGTACTGCCTGCTGCTCTTACTAGCTTGCCGACTTCTCCTGCTCTTCACCAGCGCTGTGATCCTTGATCCTCTATCCTCTTCATTTCCTGTTCCTGTGTGTTTTAGTGAGCAGTGAGCACGCAGTAGCATTTTTATATCAGAGCACTACTACTGTGCTTGCTCTGGTTTGCCAAAACACACAGGAACAGGAAGTGAAGAGAATCCCAACACTTAGTGAGAGCAGGAGGCAGCGCTGGAGCTTAAACGACCAATCAATAAGTATTTCCTTTAAAAATCACCCCTAGAAACAGCAAGCCTTTAGTACTCCTTTAAATGATATCCAGCATGGAAGCCAATGGGTCAGTGACACGTTAAGGGGGAATTCCACCTCAAAATTCACTTACAGCATGTTAAAATTTGTAATACTTTTTTTTTTTCTTTTTATATTTGTTTTTGCAACACCCCCTCCCAATTTTACATTTGAACCAACTGCTAAAGGCCTTAGCAACCCAACATTGAAAATCTTATCCTGCTTTTCAATCCGACTGCTTGCTCTCTGTGAACAATAAAGTGGTTTAAATTCCAGACTGAAGAGAGACCAAACTTGAAAAGGCAAACATTGAAAACCACAGACAAATTGCTTTTTTTTTACCACATGCTAAAAGTACATTTTTGAGGCAAACTTCCCCTTTAGCTTTTGTGTATTTATCCAGCAGTCTGGACCTTGTGTGGTGAGAACCAGAAAAAAGTGAAGGTTTTTCTAAACATGGCACAAAGAGCACTTTAAGTCCAAGCTTCTGGGATATGGTAAGAAGCTGCTAAAAATGTGCTATTTAGATTGCGTATTATAATAACTGTTTTTTTTTTCACTTTAGATTTAAATCGAATGCAAGCGTTAGGCTTTAACGAGAATGTCAGTGATTTTATTTATAAACCATTGTTATGTGTGTGCGTGCTTTTTGTTTACAGTGTGTTATTACTACAAAATTGAGACTTGGCTATTTAAGCAAACTCATTGAAAGTTTGAGATGTCGGTTTGCTTTAATAAAGCTGTCAAAATGAAATGTTTTAATGTAGTTTATATTTGCACCCCCCACCCCTCCCCAACTTCTCTCTCTAATGACCATCTCTCTTCCCCCGGCTGTCCAAATAATACTTTGTCCACTTCCGCTGTATTATTTGGTCATAATACATTGTCATTCTCTCTCCTTTTCTGCCCTTTGTGTGAAACACTAATGTAGGCAGCGAGGTCATACGGTCCTTAGATGTGTTTGTTATAATGGTATTTATAGTCAGTCAACCAATATTATTTCCCCTTTATTTTATACAATCTTTCTGCTAATTTTGTGGCCATTATCTGTCATTTTAAACACTGACCTAAATAGCTCACCTGTAAGGGCTCTTCCTATGTTATGATTTTGGCTATATACCTTTAATTTACTCCATAGCGTCACCTCTGGGAATTCTGCCAAGGCTGTAAAAATGGCAAATGGAAAAAAAGTTTAAATGACCAGTTTTACAGGGTTTTCTATCTCCGTTTTCATGTGTTTTGGATGCTTGTTGCTGTTTTTATTTGTTTGGAAGACATAAGTTTCTTGGAAGTTTACATCTTTATTACTGTTTCAACTTTCACTGTTACATGCACTGTCTGCTTTGCTATGCTGTATTTTGTTTGTACAGTACGAATAACAAATCTTGTCTGTTTTTTTTTTCTCCAATAAATTAAGACCATATCTATAAACCCCCTCCCTTTGTTTATTCCTCTGTGGGGTCTGTTCCTTTTATTTGTCTTTTGGAAACATAAACACTTTGCAGCAGGGTTGGGGGAATGAGTGGAACAGTCCCTCAGCAGAGATGATTCAGGGTTATCCTCTGGTGATATCACAGGGTTGGGGGAATGAGTGGAACAGTCCCTCAGCAGAGATGATTCAGGGTTATCCTCTGGTAATATCACAGGGTTGGGGGAATGAGTGGAACAGTCCCTCAGCAGAAATGATTCAGGGTTATCCTCTGGTAATATCACAGGGCTGGGGGAATGAGTGGAACAGTCTCTCAGCAGAGATGATTCAGGGTTATCCTCTGGTGATATCACAGGGTTGGGGGAATGAGTG
>WMED01001537.1:0-27192 GCA_019650415.1 Pipa parva
TTATTTACGATTTACACAACGTGCCAACTTTTCTGATTTTGGGGTTTGTACAATGCACATATTCACACAGGAAGCTCCCCAAAATTGTTTTCTTGCCATTGCAGAAAAATGTATCACATTACTTGTGACCTGCTTCAGTCTCTTACATGTTCGCCACGTTTTCAAACAATGAAGACTGGATAAGAGAGGTATATTTACAGTACATTCTAATGAATTTTGCCTAAATACAAACTAACATTTATTATTTCTTACTCAGGAATCCAAATCTGTCAAAGGATAAAATAAGGGAAATAAAGATGTTATAAAATAATGCTGACACTGTTATACATCAAGTTTAAGGAGATATCCAGTACACTAAATTATTAAAACAGATGGCAGAGACACAAACCTATTGATGCTAGACAGTGATTCTTAAATAAAATATAAATATAAACATTAAAGGACACTGTCCAAGGGTTAAGGGGGTTATTCACTAAAGTCTGAATTGTTGCATATTGGTGCGAATTTGCCAGATAAAGACAGTCGCAATAGGCTGCTACTGTCGCAGTCGCGTCTTTATAATGAGAATATTGTCACAGTCGTGACTTTATTATGGGAAAATTGTTGCAATCTTAACTTTAAAAATTTGTTGCGACTTTACAATGGGGAAATTGTAGCAGCTTTACTATGGGAATCTGCAGTTTGCGAATTTGACAGTCGAATTTGCACCTTAGTGAATAACCCCCATATGTCTTTGTCTATCTACAAATTCCTATAACATATACACTTCCTGTAATGCATATGTTCAGCCCTGCACCCCTGCCTCTTATTTGAATGGCAAAATCTCCAACCTACCAACAGCATTTTATATTATTATGTCCTGCCATGGATACAATCTATTTGAATATCAATACACACACATGTGTGTCTTATTTTTAGCTTTGAGCACTAACAAATGATTTAAAAATAGATAATACATACTGGCTTGCTTTTAAATCTCTGTATATTCATCCACCCACACACTGAAAAGATTCTTTCAAATGCAGCTTGTGATGATATGTAAGTAAAAAATAACATTCTATTGCAAAACAGTTGTCTTTTTGTAACGAGTGATGCGTCTATATGAATATAAGTAAGATTTCAGCCCTATCTATAGGACTGCATTTTTTTACATTTATATATACAGTATATCACTACGTCTCTGAAGCAAATGATATTACTTGTATTAAATACATGCAATGCTTATTCAAACTATTTACAATCCAATTTACAATCCAACTTCAATAAAACAGTTTGAGATTTTTATATATATATTCTCTCCATGGGACTGCTATTGTGTCATAGACACCAATAGCTGTCACACTGTTTCTTTTCAGATATCAGTTCATGTAATCATAAAATGACTAACTCAATCTTCGTTCAAAATGACATAAAAACGAATTCTGTTTTCATAATCTAGTACCAAAACTTACAGCATTGTTGCGGTAATGCTCAGTTTGATGAATTATACAAAATAACACTCTTCAAGCTTTAGATCATGATATTATGTATATCCATAAAAGTGATATGATTTATTAAATTGACTGCATTTAAAAGTAACAGTACCCCAAGGATACCATATAGACTTTGTTATATGACTTTGCAAAGAGTTCATTAGCCTCTTGAGTAAAACAAAGGTTTATTGAGTGGCCTTGGTAAAAGAGAAGCAAGAAAAAGTGCTGAATCTATGTATTGTGTAGAATAATTTGCACAGTGCTGGCTATGAGAGAACGTTTTCTTTTTAAATTGTTAGTTTATATATACGCAGCACTGTAGTCCAGTGAGCATATACACACTGAAATTCAAATAGTTCACATGTAAAATCATTTGAAACTCTTAGATAGAAATTAAAGTCTAAAGCAAGATGTGCAAAGCCAATACCAAGTCCTGCAAATCTACAAATATTTGAAGTCCATCTGAAGGTCAAATCACTGAAGCTCAAAACAAATTCATTAGTTTTGTCTCAGAGATGTGTAGCACACAGAAAGTACACCTCCCTCAGATGCTGCTCAGTTTGGATTATGGCTCTTAGAAAACTGATCGGAGGGTGGAAGGCCACAGCTGTGGGTAACATTATAGGACAATCAAGCACAGGGTGGGTGCCAGTGACATCAGTAAAATACTATAAAACAAATATTGGTTACATTTTCAGGACACTCAAATATCAAGGGACTTAATTTCTAGCAGAGTACCTCACTTCCTTTGCCCAACTATGAATGTCAGTCCTTTGAGTAATCATTGCATAAATACTGGTGTAATTAGATTTCCTTTCTATTGTTTTATTTTTTAAAAGTTATCTGTCCCTCTGAACATCACTGAACAAAAGGCCTTTAATAGCAGTTTGTGCACTGCTCCTGCAGTCTACCATAATGCATGAGGGCCTGAGAAGGTTTTCTTCCCTTTTTATGCACCCCTAGAACTAACGTGGGCAAAATTTAATAAATTCAACAAGACCCAATTTCCCCGATTATCCCACAAGATTATCCTTCTTGATGATCCTATTTATCTGTCATGTTTTTTCAATCGGATTTTTAACTGAAAAGGTAGCCATATTTTACATTAGTAGTATGACTACCTTTTCAAAAAAAATCTGATTGAAAAAGGCAAAATAGGGTCTTTTCAAATTTATTAAATTTCGCCCATAATATTACTCTTTTACCTTGTGGTGCTGGCTACCCATAAACATGATGGACATGTACCATGTGACTTCAATGGCCATGGTGGGTAAACACAGAGGACATATTGGGAGTGGTATGATGCTCCAAAACACTAAAATCTGAAGAAATAACAAGCAGGGAGGGTAAGAAAATAATGAGTGGGGGTGTGGACACACATCCATACATATGTATTATATCAAAAATCATGAATAAGTTAGAAGAATTCTTGTTTACATTTGTATTCCTATCTCATAGTGGTAAATAAGAAAACAGCACTTATACAAATATGAATCATGGGTTGTAGTGACATTAAACTAGTAGCCAAATGTTGCTTGCCAAAAAAGTTCAAATTATAATTTGATAAATTACTACCCACTGAGAAATCAATAGGTTATATGTAATTTCCACATATCTGTCAATATGTAGACACTTATAGTTAGGATCATTTTTATTTTTATCTGCATAAACATTTTCGGGCAAAGCGAGTCTGTGATCTGCAGAGGCCTAAAGAGGTTACAATTAATAACTGGTGCCTGAGGCACAAGGAAACAAAATAACTTGCTCATTTACCTAAGGGCAAAAAATGATCAAGGTACCCATATGTCAATGTCATCTTAAGACTGATTGGCTTATTTGCATTATTATAATCAAATAAGCATTCTAGTTTGCTGATGTTTCTTCATCTACTTACAAAAGAACATAACCAGTCAATCAATTATTAGAATTCTCAGGAAAGAGAAAAGTATTATTAACCCACACAAAAGTAAGTAGAGTACACATCAGTGAACAATTGTATCTATAATTTTATTTATAATACAGACAGGGGATAACTGCTGTTATACAGGTATAGAGGAAGCATAGATATATATTTCCATTTATGTGCAAGGCATCTGAAGAAACAAGAGTAAAGAGGTCTAGCAATGGGACAAGACTCCTGCCCTGTAGCCTGCCACTCCAGTAATATGGTAGTGGGGGATGTTAATGATTGGAAGGGGGGTTATTCACTTAAGTCCAAATTGTTGGGTATAGGTGTGAATTTTCCAGATAAAGACAATCGCAATAGGCTGCTACTGTCGCAGTCGCGTCTTTATAATGAAAATACTGTCACAGTTGTGACCTTATTATGGAAAAATTGTCATAATCTTAATATTAAAAAAATTGTCACAACTTTACAATGGGGAAATTGTAGCAGATTTGCTATGGGAATCCGCTGTTTGCGAATTTGACAGTCGAATTTGCACCTTAGTGAATAACCCCCTTCAGTGAGAAGGCATCTGAGCTTTATTCATTACAGCTTTGTAGTTGTGCTGTTTTATTTCTGATTCCTTGTTCTTCTTTTTTCCTATGCGTTTGCTTCCCTGATGCTGCTTGTCTCTACAGTATTTGTTGCTAGTGTTTATATAGTCTGGGTCACTGTTCTGCTGTCCCAGTTCTCAATATGTTAATACGGTTGCAGTTTAACTGTTTCAGCTCAGTTAAGTTGTTCTATTAAAGGTTTACTATTCCAGAATTATGCTGAATTTCTGTAAAAAATCAAAGCATGGCCGAATACACAACATAGAATGTTGATTTAACAGCTGCTCTGAGGCTATAAAGCACAGTTTAGGGAAATATTAAGAATATATTCAAGCTTCAGATAGTTTACTTTGGGAATATACGTTAGACACATATATGGGGGTTATTCACTAAAGTGCAAATTCGACTGATTGAATTCGCAAACAGTGGATTCCCATAGCAAATCTGCAACAATTTCCCCATAGCAAATCTGCAACAATTTTCCCATAGCAAATCTGCAACAATTTCCCCATAGCAAATCTGCAACAATTTCCCCATAGCAAATCTGCAACAATTTCCCCATAGCAAATCTGCAACAATTTCCCCATAGCAAATCTGCAACAATTTCCCCATAGCAAATCTGCAACAATTTCCCCATAGCAAATCTGCAACAATTTCCCCATAGCAAATCTGCAACAATTTCCCCATAGCAAATCTGCAACAATTTCCCCATTATAAAGTCGCGACAATTTCCCCAATGTAAAGCTGTGACCATTTTTTAATGTTAAGATTTTGACAATTTTCCCTTAATAAAATCACGACTGCAACAATATTCTCATTATAAAGACATGACTGCGACAGTAACAGCCTATTGTGACTGTCTTTATCTGGCAAATTCACACCTATATGTAGCAATTGGGACTTAAGTGAATAACCCCCATATATAGTGTCTTTTTGAGTAACCAACAGAATACACTGAGAGCCTTATTGGCTAAAGTCCCAATTGTCACATAAAGGTATGAATTCACGTCTATTCTCTACTTCCCCATGTTTGTTTATTTAAGGAAAGTCTGCAATGTGACAAATTTGCGACCAATTCAGGAGACTGCGCCAGTTGAAAACTTATGGAGCTCTTCACATCATTTTGCGCGCACGTGCACTGGTATTTGTAATATTGATTAAAATGTGGCAAACTGCTCAGAATTCATCTGTTTCACTTCGCCACTTCAGGGCCTCATTGAGTAAAGTCAGAATTAACCTCACTACAATTCAATTCACATAAACAAAATAGTCGCAAATTTGCTTCTCATCACTGTCTAAAAGTTGCGAATACTCTTGTCAAACAGGCAGACAGCGGCAGTCGCTGTCGCATGCGCAGTGTGGCATAGTCAGGCAGATAGAAATAGGAGGAGAAGTCATATGGAGTGGTGCGAATTCGACAAGTCAAGGGCAGTTATGTTAGTCTCACACTGTCCCACTAACTATTCTGAGAATATTCCATCAATCTCTATGTCCACTTTGTCCGTAGGTTATGTTTTCCCTTAGTTGCAGTCACCATTCTCACTTTTGAAGGAATAGTTGTCTTATACAACACCAGAGCCCTGCCATCAACCCCCTAATTCACCACTCTCATCTGGTGAAGTCAAACAGGTGAATTCAGAGCAGTTCACCTAGTCGCATTCTCACTTACAACACACTCTGCAGCTCAAGCAATAGTCAAAGTACATGTGCGCGCACGCACAAAATGATGCGAAGAACTCCATCAGTTCAGACTTACTCAGTCGCCCAAATTGGTCGCCTATTCACTACTTCGCAGAGTTTCAACAATAGTGAACATCAGGAAGTGGAGGATAGACACAAATTCACTACTCATACTGGCAAAGTGGGGGTTGATGGAAGAGCTCTGGTGTTGCGTAAGGACACTATTCAGTCAAGTGACAATAGTGACTGCGACTAAAAGTGACAACATGTTAGCTAAACAGTCACAGTAGACTGCTACTTTTTAATCATAGGCTTATTGTCACAGTCATGACTCTACTATGGGAATATTATTGAGGTTGACACTTTACTATTGTCACAGATTTGATATGGGAATCCACTGTTTGAGAATTCGACAGTCCAATTCTCACTTTAGCCAATAACCCCATAACATGTAAAGCCAGGTCAAAGTCATTTGACATTTCCTACATTACATTAACCAAACTTTTTTAGATTATAATGACTGTTGTAGTTTTCAAATGTCATTGTTGGTTTCATTTTGAAGGCCTAGTGCTATTTTTTGTTTCCAATAGTCACTTGTTTGTGTAATTAAATGTAATCTAAGTTCATACATTTACCATGTAGCTTTTAGATGGGTTAAAATATAATTTGTTTTCTGGATCAAGTTTGCTGCCCAAATTAATAATGTTAATCTTCTAAATGCAATTAGGTTGCACAAACATTACCACTTTGTGGAAAAATCTCACATGACAAAATTTCGTCCTAGTTCCTAAAATATTAATATTTGAGAACAATAGAATAATATTAGTTTGGGAGTAAAAATTTTTTTTATGGTTTCTTTTAATTTAAGAGGTATCACAAAGACTACCTAGAGCAGTATTTTTCAACCTCTTCTCTTCAGGGGAACCCTTTGGTGTAGTCAGATTTCTGGTGGAACCCCTACAGAAATTTTTTTGGAATGGAAACGGAAATAGTTTTTTCCAGAACGGAAACGGGAATAGTATAACCGCATAGTGCTCATGCATTACAATGTAGTGCATGCACACTATGTGGTTGTACTATTTATTAGAAAAAGAAAGTTTGATGAAGCTGATGTCGGTATTGTCTGACAGCGATCAGGACCATATCCTGGCTAACCTGCCTACCTGCCCGCAGTATGTACACTACATGCTGCGGGCAGGTAGGCAGGTTAACAGGGATATTGTCCCCCCTCGCTGACCTCAGTATTGCCTGACAGTGATTGGGATCTGTATGTAGTGTATGTCGTGGAACCCCTGGCTTGTCCTTGAGGAACCCTGGTTGAAAATCACTGACCTAGAGGTTTAAGTTGTGGAATCAGTAACCTGATTTCTCCAGGAAAGAAACTGTGGTGATGTGAAACAATCCTGTACAGATTTGGACATTGCAGCTAATTATATTCAATATAATTACAGAATGTGGATTCAAGGACCACACTTATGTGATCACAATTGTTTGACAATAAAATAGTGGCATTTACATTTGTGTATGTTGTGTGTTGTATGATAATGTTTGCTATCATATATCAAGAGTGCAGGACATGCATTTGTTGTGTTTCTAGAAAACACCATTCTTAAATAGGTATTCATGATCATCTTGTAGACATTTTATTTTGGCCAAGGAAAAAGTGTTACCATAACAAATTGTACCGAATGGCCATAAAAATACAAATTGGTAGAATATATAAATGTAATGTCAATCCAGCCACTATCTTAGTGCCTAGTAGATACTTCCAAGTGCATGTTATGGCTCGACTTGTTACTAATGTTAACACAAGAAATATTCCAACTTGAACAACAAATGAACAATTTACTAAAAAAAAAAATTAAAATCAGAGGCTGCAGTGGCCTCCTTACCACTTTCAGATGAGTGGTCAGAGGAGGGCTGGGGGGGTTGTTCTCCAGAGATGGGGGGGGGGACAGTGCTTCCACACCTTGTGGCTGATCTGTGAATTAAAAGGAAAAAAATTAATTCTAATAGTTCAGTTGTCTCCTTAACTGTCAATCAGACAGTGATAGTCTATTAGCACTAATTAGAGTTGCAGTCTCTTTAATTGTCATGCACTCATTCTAATAGCATTTCTTTTAGTCGCAGTCTCCTTAATTGTCATGTACTCTGTCGTAGCGTTCGTTTTAGTCGCAGTCTCCTTAATTGTCATGTACTCTGTCATAGCGTTCGTTTTAGTCACAGTCTCCTTAATTGTCATGTACTCTGTCATAGCGTTCGTTTTAGTCACAGTCTCCTTAATGTTGAGTGAGTCAGTAATAGGATGGGTAGTGGCTAATGACGTGGCTGTGTACCTTGGTCCTGGCTGGAGGAGGCAGCCTTCAAAGAGGGCCGCTGTGGCCCAACATCAATCAGGAGATCTGTGTGAGACAACAAATTAAAGTGCATCATTGATACAGGTCAGTTGGTGTCCAGTTCTGACATTTCTCCAAAATTGTACTGAATAAGAAACAATGACTACCTTCATGTGGCCTGGCAGCCTGAGGGGGCTCTTCCTCCTCCTCCTCTAGCTCGTCTGTGTTTGTAAAAGACAAGGACAGTTTGATTTAATACTAAAAAAAAAAATTAAGGAAATCATAGTGAGGCAATCTATAATTGATTATCAAATGTAAGGTGTTGCAGTTTAATACACTTTTTTTTTCACAATATGCGATTATAGTAGTTGCAATTGTGTGACTTGTTGGCCAATGTGCGACTATAGGAGTCATTATCGTATGACTTGGGCCCAATGTACGCAAATAGGAGTTCGCTATCGTGTGACTTGGGCCCAATGTGTGGCTATAGGAGTCACAATTGTGTGACTTGGAGCCAATGTGCAGTTGTTCACTATCAGTAGGAGTGTTGTACTTCAATTGCTATCTGGTATATAATGTCAAATATGTCACAGATTCATATAGTAAACAACATAAACATGTCAGCATTTAATAAATAGTGTAAAAATCAGCTATTTTCTCAACATATACATCTGCCATGTGACTGAGAACCTATTTCCAAAATGGAGGAGTAAAAACCAACTAAATATATTCTTGCTTGAGACAAACAAGATGCTCAAGCTGGCCACCTAGTTGCTATGTATGCACATCTCTGTCATATGGCCATAAATAGAAAGTACAACTTGTTAAACAACTGAATGAAAAACAACAACACCCACTTGTCTTTTACCTAAACATTTTCTCAATCTGAACACCTAGCTTCCCTTTTTATGTACAACTAGTCTAATATTTCCATTAATGCACAAAAATGTATAGAATATTATAGACTAATATTAACATTAGTTAACACTAGCTGACAATAGTACAGAAAAAGAGGTAAAGAAATTCCTGAAAGTAGATGTAGAAACTTAACCAGATATTTCAGTTAGCTTAAAATAGATCTGGCCTTGCAAATGTAGACATGCAAATGTATGCAGAGATCCAAAAATACAAGGATGTGTGTTCAATTTTTAACAAGCAAAACTGATTGTTATTAAATTAAATGTAACATATAATAGATAAATATATAAACTGTGAGGCTTATTTGTATAGAATTTGTCCATCAACTTATCCCTTACGTCCTGGACAAGATCCAGATGTTGCTTTTTGATGTCACTACAGACATGCTGTATCTCTCTGAGGTGACATCAAGGTGAAACCTTTGGTTCATGTGTCATACCAGGTGACGCAGGACATGGCAATTATTTTATTGATGCGGGTGTACCTGGTGGCATATCTTCATATCCTCGGCGGATTAGATATTCCACCAGGTACCTCTGCTCTGCCAAAAGCAAATTCTTCACTCCAGGCAACTTTTCTGCCTAGTGTGAGTCACAGTCTGAGAAGAGGAGGAGGAATGTTAGCACATGTAGCCACAGGAGCAGAGACTGGGAGGAATTGGTGCTAGTTATATACAACTGCAACTGTCGCATTCGCAACCCATGCTAAAGTAAATGTTTCTTTTCAAAATTAATACTCCATATTTACTCCATATTTAACAAATTGTATGATTTGTTGTATGCCTTGTATGTGAGTTGAAGGTTTATTAATCAAATTTAGAATAGTTGAAATTCCTTGCAAGATTCATGATATTCATCAAAGTCCGAACAGTCATATATGTCCGTATTCTCATCCATTCACGACTTCTCCAGCTCCGCTTATTCAACTAACTCTGCGATGTGATGAATTTGTGACTAATTCTGATGCTTACTCCAGTTGTGGACTTACAGAGCTCTTTGCATCAATTTGCTTGCATGTGCACAGGTAATTCGGCTATTCAGCATGTGACGGATTCTGTCGAAGGGGCGGATCCTGCAGGGCGTACTGCTCGGAATTCACCCGTTTGCCTTCACCACAAAAGAGTGGTGAATTGAGGGGTTTATTGGCAGTGCTCCAGTGTTGCATAAGGCAATAATTCATTCAAAAGTAACAATGGCAACTGCGACTAAATTAGTCTACTATTAAACATGAACTAGGCACAAGGTGACATATAAAAATAAGCATTTTTCACTTGTATATAATTAGTGGGATATGATGAGGACTGCTGTCACTGCCGTTCACTGGAGGAGTTCTCACTCCACATGACTTCTCCTCCTACTATTGTACGACTGACTACATCACACTACACATACATCAGCATACAGCGCTGTCCACTGCTTCATGAATAAGAAGTGAAATTGCGACTTCCTAATCTTATTGACACGGAGTCACTATGCAATGCGAATTTGGACTTTGAAGAGTGACCCCCTCAATATTTTGTCTATATGTTAATTAATGATCTGCTTTATTGGTAGATTGGTTAAATGTTTAGGAATGTGAGCCCTTGTTATTACCAATTTAGTGTGATAATTAGATATATTGTAATTCAAACAAATCACAGCTCTTTGCTTTATATTTTGTGTATTCACTGGTCTACGCAGATTTAAGTGTTTGCCGCTGTATGTCTGTCCGACAACGTACCGAAGTGAATTCACAATTTTGGCAATGTAACTCGAATTGTTGCAAAGTAAATTTGACAGGTGAATTTGGACTTTAACCAATAAGGCTCTCAATGTCCCAATATGGAAGGGACATCATATCTTTACAATGCCAGTGTAACACAGCTCTTGCTCTGGTCCCGGGATTTGAGCCCCTTACGTCCCATCCACAAGCATTGATCTTACATTCTTGGTACGGAGCCACCTGAGGTTTCATGCCTTGCTGGTTTTCTAATGCCTGATCTCAGCCTGCTAGATTCTGTTTTCCCACCTTGCACAGGTGCCTTGAATAAGTATTTTCATTTACTCCAATCTGGAAGCTGTTTGACAGCTAATCGCCACTAGGCTTTGGGTATATATACCCTGCAGGCTGGCTGTCTCATTGCCCAATTATAGGTCTTGAGTCCTGGTATCCTGTTTCCTTGTATCTTGAGATCTTGTATCTTGTATTCTGAATCCATGTATCCTGAAACCATATATCCTGAGTCCATATACAGTATCCTGAGTCCTGAGTATTGATCCTGCTGCATTTCTGCTTCTCTGTGTGATTCCAGGTTAACCTTTTTATCCTGTTCTTCCTGAAGAGTTTTCTGTTAAGTCTGCCTGTCTCCAGTTTTAGTCTCTTTCTCCTTGTGCACCTGGTTTTGGTGATCCTGCTCTCGAAAGTTCCCTCCTACTCCTCTGCCACCAACTCAGCACCACCAGTAGGTGGCTTTACCAAGGGCCACGACCTGGGCCTGACCTTGCAGGGGTTAAGGGTGAAGACCAGGAGGATCCCTTAGACTCCACACCTTGGGTAGGGCCAGCACCAAATCTGCTGTGGTGCCCTGCAAATCCCTAGTTATCCTGACAGCTGGTAAAATGAGTGTGGGCAGTTCTTAAATTTAAATTTTTATAATTTTGTAAAAAAATCAATGAATTTTAATTATGAATAGGTGAACAACTACTATATTGTATTTAATAATCATAGAACTGATCTGCTTTTTCAGCTGCAAATGACTGTTAGAATCGAGAACTAAATATGTAGCAATAGCAGCAAACATGAACTTTTATGTTGCTAAAAAAAGGCATCTATTCCTTTTTTATTATATCTATTGTATATTAAAAAAAAGCTTCATTCAAAATGTATTTCACAACGTTTCTGGTTTTCTGCGTCTTCCTGGGAAACAGATTGGTTGTACCTATATATTAATCTGAACCTTTTAGATAATTTTGCATCATAAATACAGTAGTTAATTCATTTTGTTGTGGAGCTTTAATACTGCAGGATGAAATGTATAAACAGTGCATTAATTACATGTGAGCAGTGTTTTTGTTAATGTAACTGATGTTTTTACATTCTAGACTTATAAATGGTCAAAGAGGCATACATATACAGAACTACAACACAAGATCCATTCTCACTCTTTCCAATGTAACAGAAGAGCATTTTGGCAACTATACATGTGTAGCTGTAAACAAGCTAGGAACCAGCAATGCCAGCCTTCCTCTAAATCGTAAGTAATGGCAACTAAATGTGTAAAATACAATTATGAAAGACATTTTATACATTTTATCTAATGCAGAAATTTTCAATGATACACTACTGTATTTACACATTTTGTCAACAGTTATAGGTCTAACATTGCAGATTTCCAACACAATGGGTTAATATAACTCTGGATAACATAGCAAATTTACACCCAGTTGTATGAATAAACTGAGGTTAACATGATTGATATCTTGCTTTGTTAAAATTACATAAACAGCTTTTATTAAATCAAAAATGTTGCAAATATATTTTGAATCATTGCTCCCTAACTTACCCTAATGCTTTAATGCACATATCAAGCACAGAAATGCTATCTGTGTATACAGTATATTGTTTATAATGTTCTATATGTGGAGAATTAGGTGGCATAGACCTGATTTTTCATTTTCATCTTAGTCTACAGTATTATTACTGTGCTTCTTCAGTAAATAAAAGCAACTGAAAATTAAGAATTCTGGTTCATGCTATGAAGAAAACTATACATGCATCCAAAGACTACAAGATCTTTCATCACCATAAAGGTGTGTGTAAAACACACTTGCTCATGTCAAGGGTCATATTTATCAGTGCAGTAATGTCATTGCAGTTCACTACTGCTATCACCACTAGCATGGGGATACTTAACATTTTCATTATTCTAGATTCTTAACTAAGCTGTAGCACTACTGTTATTGCTGGTAAAAATAGTAACAGTAACAAAAAGAGTAAGGGGCATATTTCTCAAGGAGTAAAATTGGATGGCAAAATGATCTT
This sequence comes from Pipa parva, assembly GCA_019650415.1. Taxonomy (NCBI): domain Eukaryota; kingdom Metazoa; phylum Chordata; class Amphibia; order Anura; family Pipidae; genus Pipa; species Pipa parva. The sequence continues at coordinate 12,926 of WMED01001537.1, forward strand.
GCAGTGATTTTGTATCAACAGGCCTGTTGTGCAGCAAACTCAATTGTGCATAATCATTATATAGAATTTTGTCGCTGTGATAAAGGGCATTGTATGTATGTATATATATATATATATATATATTAGAAAATCTTGCAAAACTAGAGTGGGGGTGGTTAACTATCAAGTAAAATCATGTTGATTTGATATTTCTGCATAACATTTAAAAAAACTTAAAATCTTCCCTCAATCCAAATTGTGAGTGGGGTTTTGAGTTAACTCCTAAGGGGGTTATTCATCAAAGTCCGAACAGTCGCGTATATGCCCATATTCACATTTATTCGTGACTTCTCTAATTCCGCTTATTCAACAATCACTGCGATGTGTCGAATTCGCGACCAATTCTGACGCTTACTCCAGTTGCAGACTTACAGAGCCCATTGCATCAATTTGCGTGCGCGTGCACAGGTAATTCGGCTATTTAGTATGCAACAGAGTCTGTCAAAGGGGCAGATTCTGCAGTGTGTACTGCTCCGAATTCATCTGTTTGCCTTCTCCATAAGAGTGGAAAATTCAGGGGTTTGATGGCAGGGCTCCAGTGTTGCGTAAGGCGACTATTCATTCAAAACTAACAATGGCAACTGCGACTAAATTAGTTTACTACTAAACATGAACTAGGCACAAGGTTACATATAAAAATAAGTATTTTTCACTTACATACAGTTAGTGGGATATGATGAGACTGACATCACTGCCATTCACTGGAGGAGTTCTCCTCACTCCACACAACTTCTCATCCTACTAAAGTGCGACTGACTACTTCACACTATGCATGCAACAGCGTCTGACACTGTCCACTGCTTCATGAATAAGGAGAAGTGAATTCGCAACTTCCTAGTTGTATTGACACGAACAGATGCGGAGTCACTATTTAAGGTGAATTTGGACTTTGATGAATAACCAACCCCCTTAGAGAGAAGAAATTTATATGGATTTAACTTTTTTTTTACTCTAAGACAGATCCAGCATGGTTGTGAATACTGAATATTTATGTAAAAAAATCATAATTTGCATACAAATGAATGGATTACTAATTTATTTGCATGATTAATTTTTTAAATTGTAAATTTTCAATGCATTTTTTTTACTATCAACTGCAGCTCAGTGACAAGGTAATTTGCCCTTGAAATGACATTGAGCCCAATCACAGAGTCATTTGATTTGAATGGAAAAAGGGTTTCCATTGGAATCTAGTTGTTAAGATCAGTTTGTAAGACCTTTTCTAACTGTATCTCACTATTTATCTAATATTGGAAACAATGTATCTCTTTACAATAGAGATATAAATCTGATTTTAATTACTACATTGCTACATAGATAGAAATATCCCCTGATACCTAAAAGCACCAAATCCAAGTAATATCAAGATGAGGTGATATTTTGACATTTGCACATGCAAATCATGTTTCCTGGCAAGAGCATTCATTTCTACTGCTTGTGTTTGCATTTAATATCATTCTGGCATACTAATTGGGATTTCTGCTAATCTGCATTAGCTAAATTACCCTTTAAACTTTAACTTTTATATTTAGAGTAAACTCAAAACAAATCTTTTTGTATTTCATAACTTGCTATAGAAGATTCTAAAATTGTGAACAGTTGTTATTTCATTAATTTAATCTATCGCACCACCACACTATCTATAGCATGTAAGATATTGATTTAAATAAATAGCCTGGATGTGCACTATGTGGTAAACATATATTTTATTATTGCATACGTCTTTGAAAATTATTAACAATATTATGGGTTGACATTATTTGTCAGAGGTTTCTGTGAGCCAAAATCATTATAATTTATTTAACTGAAAATGAAATGTTTCTCAAACATGGCTCCTCTCTTCATAGTATAATAAATAACACTTGAAGATTTAAGAAAATCTGAGGAGTTTGATATAACAAACCATTATGGTAAACTAGGAATGGAACTTCTGTAGACACTAATCTCAAGGTGACCTGATTTTAATGATGTGGGATTCTGCAGGGTTCTGTGTATTTCTTAAGGCATTCAGCAGGGCCAACTTAGAACACTCTGGTGTGGACCTACTTGACATAGCAGTGGCACAGAGTCTAAGGGGCGCCCAGTCCTCCATAAGGAGGTATGGTCTTTACTTCAAATGAAGATCCAGAGTCAGAGTCAATTCTGAGTAATGTCAGGTATTACTCAGAATTGGCCGGTTGAGCAGCATGGCTCATGACACAGATTATTTATTTTTGAAAGTAACAAAGAGATGATCTATTCAGTTTACACTATATAAATGTTCAAGGCAGTAAACTTTGCTACAAAAGTGGCATATTTATGAGTATCAATAACAGTAAAGTACTGTTTCACCATGGAGTATTATTGTTCATACAAGATACAGATGTAGCAGAGGCAGATTCGCCATTTAACAGTTTTGTTATTGATAATACAGTACTATATTGCAATACTGATTGTATCAGTATGTAATGATAATGTGTATCAGTGTGATATTGCAATGAATAGTGTCAAATGACAAAATCAGCTTTGCTGTCTCTGAAAAATTTGCTCTGCTCTATCAGTAGTTACCAATTTCATAACTTTTTTTTTCTCATTATAGCGTTCTATCACCCTCCTTTATTTCAGTGACTGCTGGCAAAATGGTAATTAAAATGGAAGGTGTTATGTAGGGAAAGAAAATAAAAGTAATAGGTTTTGTAACAATAAGAACAGTAAGTTTCAAGGGGTGTTTCTGGCAATATATTGCTACAGAAACAGTATAATCCTATTATAGCCATTAGACAAAAAAATGCCCTAAGTTTGGTAATAAAGGAATGTATGCAGATTTTTTTTCTGCTGCTATACTTTGTTTTTATTAGAGTCTTAAACGTAAGCTATAAGTTTAGAGTAAAAAAAAAGATTATAGGGGACAGGGAATAGGAAATAGAACACACTAACATCCACAGTAGTTTTCCATTCTAGATATGAAGTACAGACAAGGAGACTAAAGGGTTATTTATCAATGTCCAAATTGTCACATAAAGGTGTGAATTCACCACTTTTCCATATTTGGATATTCAGTAAACCCTGTGATGTGGTGAATTTGCCAGCTAATGACAGTTGCACAGTACTCAATAGATGGCTATTAATGCAGTCGCGACTTCACTATACTACTACTGTCTTGGATTGCTATGGGAATTCTTTGTTTAGTGAATAAGGAGTAGAGAATTAAAGGGGGTTATTGACTAAAGTCCAAATTGTTGCATAAAGGTGTGAATTCGCCAGCTAAAGTTGGTTGCAATAAACTGCTACTGTCGCAGTTTCAGTATGGGAATATTGCCAGTCGCGACTTTAAAAATTGTCACAGTTGTGGATTTGCTATGGGAATCTGCTGTTTGAGAATTTGACAGTTGAATTCTCATTTTAGCCAATAACCTCGTCAGAGCATAGCAGCCCAAAGTAATGAGAATTCACTTTGACAGTCAAATTCTCACCCTGATCAATAACCCTGTATTAGTCTGTGATAGTGAATCTTGGTGACGGACAGAGTGATTCAATAATTTGATACATAAAAACAAGAAAAAACATTGGTTAATCTGCCATATACAGACATCCTCCAGTCCACTCTAACATAGCATGTGTGTAGACAGTTTGTTCTTTAAGTAAATGTTTCCTTTCAGAATGGTTCATTATTTTATAAATATTTTGCCTGTGCCTATTGTTTAGAAAAGTAGATGGTGGTTTTGGACAAAAAAGATCTACTTGAGGTTTTAGTATCTTATTGTTTGCATAGGTGATTATTTACCTGCCTATTCTTTACTTGCATTAAAGTCTTGTCTCACTTTGTGAAACAGTGCTCCTGTGCAAAGGCAGAACATATGAACTTATAAAAGAAGAGAAATAGTTTCAGCCATATTATAATATACTTTTCCTTTAAAAGGAGACATACAAGTTAGGTTTAGGAAAGACGCACTGCCTTAGCTGTCCCTAGTTTTATGTGCTCATATTATTTGACACTAAAGTTAGGGCGAAATTTATTAAAATTGGAAATCACCGATATCATGATATCGAACGGGTTTTACCGATATCTCGATATCGATACTAGCAATATCGCGATATCGAATTTCGGCCGAACCATACAGCCGAACCATCAATGGCAGAACGGCTGAAATATCGCTATCGCGATATCGATATCAGTAAATTTCCAATATCGCTATATTGATATCGTTAAACTATCGATATCGGTAATTTCCAATTTTAATAAATTTCTTGTTTTTTAGGTATTTTATACTGTATACATATCATCCCTTTGAAATAAAGCATAGCTAAATAATTAAACCTTGCATGTTGCATTATCTATGCACCCAAGTAGTATATGATTGAAGAGCATGCTTAATTCCTAGGTAACATAATTATATCATTAACTTCAGGTACAGGAAAAGGCAGGATACAATGGATGCAACAATAGATTTCAGCACATCTCACTATAATTGTATTATTTATATATCCATAAATAAAAGGACATATTATCTTAGTACTTTAACTATAGCTCCCAACATCCCATGGGTTATTCAAGTGGAATTTTGGAACATTTCTCCTTTAACTCCTTCTAGACAGGGAAAAAGCTGTAATAACTCTAACTTGATCTTGATCACTTACAATTTTTTTTTTAGTAGTTGAACATCTAAGAGTGGCAAGTATGCCAATGTATTATCTATTCATCAAACATTTTAATGAAATGTTTCACATAAATATGTAAAAGAAAAAATACCCTGCTGATACCTATTTACATACTGTCATTACAATTCCTCCACTCATGTCTTTTTCCATATTCTTTTAAAATATGTATTAGTTAATTTGTCCATTTAAATGAGCAAATGAATAATAGATCAATTATTTTCTGGTGTGAAGAGCAATTATTAGTACTGACCCTTCCCTTTTTCGGATACTTTTTTGCTACCCTGGGTTTTCATAAAACAAGGCATTGAAGATGTAGTTAAGAATGCACTGTAAGATGCTTATCATTAACCAGCAACTGAAAAAAACCTACAGGATTGTGATGCATTCCATCTGTGAAACAGACAGGTCATATTTACTGTGCGTAGTTTTGATTACATTTTTAATTGCAGCTGCTGAGAAATGTTAAAAATGCAATTGTGAATCATAACGAGGTAACCTATCCCCTTAGGGTGTGTTAAAATCAACCTAGAAAGACATTGTAAAAGAGTAAGCTATGTCTTCCTCCTGCTTTACAAAAAGTAATGATGAATCTAAAAAAAAAGTCACCAGAAATCTATTGGCTATAAAGAAAATATTTTTATTGCTGAGTTTAGAAAAAAAAAGGGGGGGTTTTAATTGCCTTCTAAAGTAGTATAATTCATCTGGATATTTTGGAATACATTACATATCAATGGCAACAATATTTTGTTGGCTTTAATTGTAAATGAACTTCTTGTGGGTTGAATCAGATTTGCTTCCTCTTTTAAACTAATTCAGATGACACAGTAGAAGTCTTAATAGGAAGATTAGGAAGGTGTGTACACGTGGCTGTTTGCACCCATTTGCTTAGTTTTCTCCCCAGTGTGTTCCATGTTCCGTTTAGAGTTATTAGAGATATTTGTACTAGTAATATCTTTGGTAGTAACACCTAAAATTATTAGGTTTTTAATTTCAGTTCCAGCTCGCTGCATAATCATAATTAAGAATACTTTCATCACAATCTGGGATTCTTTGAGATTTTCCTTATTTAATATAATACATTTAATTCTGCACACTTGGAAAAATAGATGAATTCTAATCATTAAATTCATATACAAGCCATCCTTGGACAGTTGTGTGTTCCTCTTTGTAACCTTATTATTAATCCATGTGATAAGATCTCAGGATATTAACCATGTATGGCTTGTGTATCTTTAGCCCGATTAGGTGTGTTCAACTATATTTGTGTGATAGCCATCAGCACATATGTATTGTAATGCTATATTCTGTAACTTACTGGCAGAACAAAACACTTTTAATTTAAGATGACTAATGAAAAAAATGTTCAGTATCCTAGGATATGGCAACATCGACATTCGGTTAATGTGTGTGTGTATGTATGTATATATATATATATATATATATATATATATATATATATATATACTGTATATATATTATTATTATTAGAAAAAGACCAGTGTATTAAAAACGCAAAATATCATACAGTAGTGATCTGATTGTAAGAGCTATAATCTCAATCATCATTTAGCCCCACCCAACCCAACTTGGGAAAGAAAAGTCAGGCTGACAGCGAAAATGACGATGATGAAAAATGCTGTATAAAGGTACTTTAAAAAAAATAAATAAATATATATATATATATATATATATATATATATAATATATATACTATATATATATATATATATATATATATATATATATACATATATTGTATATATATATATATATATATATATATATATATATACACACACAAAAACATTTATTTCATTAGTAGAACCTAATATAGTTTTAAAATTTTTAGGTGAAGTGCACTTTAAAGGGTCAGCAACACCACAAAAACATAAAATCACTTTTGGCTTGAAATGGCAGTTATTCCTACATTTCTTTCATTTATATTGACTGCAGATTTCTGCTTAAATTATTTTGCACCTATTGCCATCCTCTGTGCATCCAATGCATTAACCTTCTTCTATACTTGTGTAGGGATTCACCTATGTATACTGAATTATGTCCCCAATTGTGTAATTTCAAGATGTTTTTACTTGTCATTGCTTTAATTGGAGCAGATAACTCCAGCCACTAGTTTTCCTTATTATTAATGTTTTCAATAGTGTAAATGTATGTCCATAGCCCCTTAGCCTAGCTACTGACAGTACTCATAGTTTTATTCTAGAAATGAAAGAACTAGGTTAAATAGAAGAGCAGTTTTGAACTCCATCAAGAAGACAATAGATTTAGTACTGCCAGGGGTGTTCTTACTAACACATCCCAGTCAGGGCATAAAGTGACAGAATGTAGGAAAGGCCTCCACAGAGATCATCATAGAAGTGGTCAGTTCCCAAAAGAATACCTAACAGGTGAATGAAGTAAACCGTCCTTTGCTGGTGAAAGTTATGTTGCCTGAAACTGCTTGAATTTGGTACCTGTTACAAAGCTAGTTTATTGCTTTACTATTTACTAGTGTTGATTTGTTATTTATAAACTGCCTATTTTCTTTCTTACCAGAATTTCTGGTGCCTGGATCTGTTATTATAATTTTCTGTTCAACATGGATTAGGGAGAGCTCACCCCTGAGCAATATTTCCACTGATAGTCAAAATAGAGCTACACTTGACTGTATAGAAAAAAACAACCTCACCTTATGAATCACCCACCTTACACAGGTTTATATTTACATTTCCAACTACTTTAAAATATCACTTACTTTACTTATTTACTATAGTATGTTGTTATGTTGGTTTCCTTTGCAGAAAATTCAATCATAAAGTATCATGCTTGTTAGTACAGTTGTCTATGAACTGGATTAGTGGCAGGAAAATACAGTTTATAAGTCAAGGTGATATATTAAATGCCCAGAAACAAAGAAAAAAGTTTCCATTAGCAAATACTTTCATCTAATATAAAATATTTTTGGAGCAGAAATTCAGTTGGCATCATCCATGGTTTAGGCAGACATGACTGATTGCAATTTTGTATACAGTCATTGTTAAGTTATTAGTAAAATAAATATTTTCTACATTCACTGTTCATTCTCCTTGAGAATCATCAAGAGTTTTTGTGGGATGCATAAGCGGCATGGGAGTTTGCATTGCAGGCTGCAGCCTTGGATATCTAAAGTCCTGTGTTCAGTGCCAATTTTTCAATATCTTACTTTGCAGAATGTGTATGTTTCCTCATGGTTATAAAGGTTACTTCAGATTACAAAATGTAGACAGTAGATGCTCTGCTGAGGCACTGACTTATGTTAATGGTTATGTTGTATGTATGTAAAGCATTGTGCAATATCAGTGTATAGCACTACAGTTATTGTCTATGCTTTACCGGGCACCAGTGGTTCGTTTTTTTTTCTAAAACACACACAAATTTATTGAATATTATCAAGTTAAAGACTATGTAGAGAAAAATATTTGTATCTTGCTCAAGTAAATCATAACATATCCACTTCAATAAAGAACAAATACATAGTTACCCATAGAAGAACCTGGGCTACCAAGTTCTTGGGCAAGCACTCTCACTATTAATGGTCAGCTAGAACTTGGAATCTATTTCCTTTTCAGAATATTCTTCTAGGATCATGAACACAAACTAGTGAACACAAACTAGTTACATTATAAAATATAGAAGGCTATAACATTGACTGTTTAAGTAATTCCACAGAAGAATGATATCATAACATTGGACAAGAAGTCCCACAAACATAACAGGGAGCCCCAAGTATATATATATATTGTATTAGTAGAACAGTGAACATTGAAAATGGTAGTGTGTAAATGTTCATCAGAACTATAAGTGTAAAATACAAAAGCATGTTAATAATAACACAGTTCATCTTTATGCTATGGCATTGGTTTCTGGTTTCTGCACAAAATAACTAATGCAAGCAATTCCTATAGCTGCAAAAAAGTTGTGAGATGCAACACAATGTACAATAATAGTGCACTCTGGGAAAATAACAGCAATTTGTTTTAGTTATTATGTCAAGTGCCAGGTTGATATATGAAGCACATAATCATTGTATCTGTATTCAAATGCTTTCAAAGGCATGAACAAAACAAATTTACAGTACCTTTTATGACTAGAAATGCAGCTCACTCTGAGGTCATGTGTCTTCATATAGCAAAAAATCTAGAGCTCAAATAGATAAATAGAAAATCGCAGAGAGAGAGAGACCAAACAACAACCAAAACCCTGTGCAATTCTGTAAATCCCATATTAAATGTAATATGCTTTAAGCCAAGCTGCCTTTAAACAATCCAGCCTCTTAAGAGTTGTTTGACTTGCAATGTGCACTGTTAAATAAATGAATTTTGTAGCATATATGATATAATTTTTTACTTTTTTTTATTTATGCATTTCTAGCCACCCTCTTATAAAAGACCCTCCTCTCTCACTAACTTGCTCTCCATTAATCAATGAAGCAGGGGAACAGCAAGTTGGGAAAGGTTCTTATTGGTTATTCAAAATTCTGTCATTTAAGATTTCAACTGAACTAAGGATGAAAAGGAGCATTTCAAAGACAGTGCTTATAAACTGAAAAGGGATGAAAATAAGTAAATAAAATATATTCCAAAAGCATTTATTTAACAATGACAACTAGACAGGCAAATGACTGTTGGAGGCTGGACTGTTCCTTTAAGTGAGCATTGCTTAAAATGTTAAAATAAGTACAAATTACATTCTGCAAGACGGAGCTTAGGTTCATAAGTGACTCAAAATTGTTCTAATGGTTGGACAATTATGATTTTCTGACAAGTCTGGAAAAATGATTTATCATTGGTGTTTTTATACAACAATTATGCCTGAATTGCACATGCAACATCGCTCTCAGCATGTGCTCCGTACTTGTTCCTTAAAGCAATAAATATGTATATTTCTATTGTCAGACAATTATTTTAATTAGTACCTTAACAACATGGAATAAAAGTCTTCGTTCCTAAAATCTCAAAAAATGATTTAATTTTCATGAGTCTAAACATTTTATTTCCTTTTAATAAAGGCAGACATAAGATTGTGTAAGGAAAAAAAATATCCAAAATCTGTTGTAAATAAATTTATTGTATTTTGTTTTCTCTGGAAAGCTAAAGAGTACAATGTCTATTAGAAATACATTTTAAAAAACAGCAATTACATGTACATTTTATCATCATGCTGTGTACATTTTTAAATTAAGGTATAGAGGTAAAAAAGAAATTAATTTGTATTGGAATATTTGCACCTTTAGGCCAAACCCCCATAATAATATTTCATTTTGGAGCTTGGAACTTTTAATTTGGAGCTAAAATGTATTTTTCACATGAATTTCAGGAAAGCTTTCTACCTTATCTATTTATTTGTTAATCCAGCAAATCAAAATTAATATTCTGACACCTACAGCAAAAGTGAAATAAAGGTAAATTATCTGATGTTATGCATATAGAATCTAGAATATGTTAAAGAAATTACATGCCGGTGTATACATACTTTAGTATTTATAACTGCACATGAAGCATGTGCAATGTAGATGTTCTTGGTTCTTTAATATAACCAAACTAATTATTAATTATTTACAATTTTGATTCCAGTTTCTTGTGTTTCATGCCTGCATCATCAAATTGATAGTGGAAATCTTAATTTAGTTTCAGAAGCAAGAGGCCTAATCATTTAAAAGAAATTTATATTTATTGTTTTAAATTATATTGCATTGGCCTTTTCACAAATGCAAATTGTTTATTGGCTTGATTTCAAAATGGTAGGAGAAAAAACAGTTTTAATTGGCATTTATTTATCTGAGTGCCTTGAGATGATTGTTGCTTCCTCAAAGATGAAGCACATCAGCTTTTACAAATGATTCCTGTATTTTTCCTAATTAGAGATTTCCTTCTCACTCCTCTGCATTCACTTAAAAAACATCTGATTGAAGTCTTCTCTATGCAGTTTGAAAATACTTATTAAAAAAACTAAATGTAAACCCACAGTGGATTGATGATAACCATGACAAATGCCCATTTTGCCTGAATAAGCTTTTATCTCAACTGTTTGGTGTTCTACTGTCTTTATGCAAATGTTCTTTCTCAATTTAATTGCATAAAAAGGAAACTGTGCACTGGCTGATGAAGGTAGGGCCATAGGAGCATGGTTTCAAATGGAGAGTTTCTTAACACCAATATATTTGAAAATACTTTCAGTTGACAATGGCATACCACAAGGGAGGTAAATTTTATTCTTCTTAATTTTATTATGATAGGAAAAGATAAGCGAAATGAAATTATTTTGCAAAAGGTATCCTTGTCAAGCTAAAGCACTTGTGATTGGAACGTTGAAACCAAACAGAATAGATTGGAGATAATATATTAGCTAATTGAACATATAGTAAAGTCAAGCTCAAAGGACACTAAGGTCACTTCATCTATCAGCCTACAAATTAAAGTATGAAGCATTCTTTATTGCCACCAGATCTAAAAAAAAAGTTTCTAGATGTTGTAGCTTCTGTAGTAAAGATTTCAGGAGCAAAGGTTTGGAAAAATAGCGCCGTTCCCCCCCCCAGAGGTCCAGGCCTGGTAGCAAAAAAAAGAATAGAGACCAAATTTCCTCTTTAAGAAGTTAACAAAATTAGTATCTGCAGAATACCTAGAAAAAGCAACCAGGAACTATAAAAAGTAACCTTAGAAAGAAAAAGTAATAGTAACTAGTAAGTAAGTAAATAATAGTGACCAGTATTCATATTCAAGGTAAAGCTGTGGCATGATACACAACTGACAAGACAAATAGGTTAGATTGACATTTTTGTGATTTTCTTAACACTAAGGCCAGACAAGCATAGTAAGTAGTGATTGAATGCTTTCATCCATTCCAACAAAGTCATCGCATTTAACTTCCTAAATAATAGCTTTGCTAATTAAGTATCTCTCTGGGTTCACCATCATGACTACCAATTAAATCAATGGCAGTAGAGAACTTTGTTGTGTGCCATTCAACTCAGAAACTTATTGACAATGCTTTTACTGTATCCACACCTTATTTTAGCAAAGCTAGATAGATAAATACCATATCTAGAGTAAGCGGCAACAGCTGACAACCATCAAACACCACCGCTTTAGTTTCAGTCACGGATTATATGGGAAGTGTTATTTTCAGAAACTTCCAGGTTGACCATAGTTATAAATAAAAACACATACTATAAAAACCACTAAAATTATGTTATAAGAAGTTTATGATCCCTCAACCAAATATTATTTTATGTATCTGTATTGAAAAAGGCTCTAGCATGAATGGCATCACATTTGGATGGAGACCAATAATACAGCAATACATTTAAAAAATGCTAAGAAATATGACTAGAAAGTTTGAACTCTTTAGGCGAATTGAGGAATGTGCAGTCTGGATGCACCAATTATTTCTTATTGGCTGTCAAACTCTATGTTTCTAAACATTTTAAAAATGAGCTCATAGGATAGCTGGATATGGCCGATTTTACTTTTAACTGAAACATCTATAAATGTCAACTACATCTCTTTCACACAAACTTACTGTCAAGGTTCCATATTATGTACTTTTTTACCCTTTATTCTGCACATTCAGTTTCAAAGGGCTGTCACTTTAACCTATGAAATATCTACAAAATACAGAATTGTATTGCACAGCAATGAACTAATTCCCCTCACAATTTTTTTATAGCTCATCTACTGCAATCTGGCATTATTTAGCTGTCTTCTTCAAGGTCTTTCTACTCTAGTTTGAGAAAAAAAAACTGCTTCTGTTGCTCAATGTAACAAATCCATCATTATCTATAAATTGCAATTACAGTCAATCAGCATGTATTTAATATTAATAACATACTTCCTAACATTTATTGTAAACATGTCTTTACTGCAGGGTGATACATGTTTTGCCTCATGTGTCCTTTTAATTGTTTCCCATGTTTCATCATAAGGGCATATTCATAAAAATCCAAACAGTTGTGTTCAGGTCCGAATTCATGTGAATATTCCCCCCACTCTTGTTTTGAAACATTGCAGGAATGAATGAATACAATAACAAACAAACAAAAAAGCAGATATGCTCACTCTAAAGCAGATGAACCTTCACTGGAGTCAACAAAATTAAAATGTACTACATGATTTCTGTTGTGATCACCAAAATCAGTAAGAACACTCTCAAAAGCAGTAGTAAAAGTGTCACTGCAGTAGTTGGATTTGCCTGTGCTGCCCTATACTCCAACCGGCTAAAATCAAAGCTGGTAAATAGGTCAGGAGACTGCCTCTCCAGCTCTTCACCACTGTCTCAAGAAATACCTTTCCCAGACATTGTAATTATGGGGAGAGCTAACAAAATTTGCAAAATCCCAAAATATTCCCTGTCTCACTCACTGGAAGTCCTGTATGAATGTTTACTTCAAAACTATGAGTTCATTTTGCATCTTTGAACCCATTAAATCTTAGAAAATATTGTGAATAACTTCAAAACTGTTTCAAACTCTAATCTTACAAATATTGTCTAAAATTTGTGCATGGGTCAACAACCTGGCTCAGTTACATAATTACAAAGGCACTAAGGTTGAGAAAAGACACAGGTCCATCAAGTTCAGCCTAAATATTCTTTAGTTTAACTTTGTTGGTCCAGAGGGAGACAAAAAAATCATTTAAAGCTTGAGCTAAATTTTCTTTAACATGAGTAAAAAAAATTCAATGTTGATCCCTATTGGTGATCTAACTGGATCAGCATTAAAAACTAAATATACTTATTTATTTAAATGACCTCTCATTTTATGTTCTTTCATGTAACTAGGCTAGATCATGCTAGATCCAGTGCCTTGAAAAACTACACAATTACAATTTCATAGCCCTTTTACTAAAAAAAAAACACTTTTCACTGGTATTTTGTGTTGTCCTGAAAGTGAACAGTTTATTACAATGTTTCTTTAAAGCACCAGTTACACATCCTTTTAAACAATGCACAATCCAGTGCTGAGACCATTTGCTTATCTATAATTTTAACAGAGATAATTTGAAAATTCAGTCCTTAACATCCATGTGACTTCAAAAACTGTACAGTGGGGACAAAAGAACACCAGATACCCAAACATGTGTGTGTTTGTTTTTCGTGACATTTCCAAAATGATAAATCTGAATACCAAAAATAAAACAAGGATCTTGAGCTAAAAATCAGAAACCAAACCAGAGCAAACCACAGCAATGGCATCAAAACTAAAAGCAGATGGGGGGAGCCACATGCACCACTACTTATAACCTCTCACAAAATTAATAGTACCAGTGCTCCTAGATAGTTTATCAATTTGCAAATACTGGCTCTGGTATAACCTTTAGCACATAATGCAGTAATTTGCATTGTTTTGCTCTAAACTTTAGTTGCAAAAATAAATAAGTAAATAATCACCAAATATCAAAAGTAAGAAGAATGCACCTTCTCTTTGTTGAAACAGACTAACAAAATACCAACTCTTGAATCCTCCCACCAATTTTTCTTTATACTGTAAAAGGAATTGAACACATTCTTCTACAGTGACTGATCCTCACACATTCTTCTACAGTGACTGATCCTCACAC